>PVKS010039089.1:0-17516 GCA_004027875.1 Aplodontia rufa | reverse complement strand
TTAAGGATTCTCCATACTGCTTTCCAGAGGGGCTGTACCAGTCTGCAGCTCCACCAACAGTGTGTTAGTGTGCCTATCTCTTCACAGCCCCTCCAGCATCTATTGTTGTTTATTTTCTTCATCTTTGCCATTCTGACTGGTGTAAGGTGATATCTTAATGTGGTTTTCATTTGCATTTCTCTGATTACTAATGATTTAGAGCACTTTCTCATGTATTCATTGGCTTGATCAATGTCCTCTGGTGAGAAGTCTAAGGTTACTTTTTTAACAGAGGAGTTTCTCCTGAAGCCTGTTGGCACCCAGTGCTCAGAGTGGCTTGGCCAATGAAAGAGCCTAATTTTAGAGAAGACATGCAGGAACATGTTTGTAGACTTTCTTCAATCCATGGCAACCTCAGTGGTTTTAGAATTACAGTAGTTTTATATTGGTGACATTTACTTAGATTATATAATTTACTCAGGTAGTTTATACTATCTACTTAAAATAACTGAACAAAATGGTATCAAAACCTGTAATTTCAGGCTTAAAATAAATTACCCGAATATAGATTGTGGACCATGCCCTAATTAAAATTGAAGGGTGTAGAAATTCAGCATTATTTAAACATTTTAACTCTTGAAGCACTTACTTACTTGGTCTAAACTGGCTTATTTCAGTTGTTATATAACCTTAGCTTAAAGCTATTTGTATATTGAACTTGGGGCTGTAGAATTTCTTTTACCAGACGTAAGAGGCATTAAATAAATAGTAAAAAGTCTTCCAAAGTCCTGAGAAAAAGAACTGTGAGTTACAGTATGACCTTACAGAAATCTGGAAGTGATTCATGAAATCTTGGCTAGATCGTGAGTTTATGTACATAAACTTGCCTAATCCTTTTTTTTTTTTAAACTGGTAGTTGCTGCAGATTGATTTTGCCCAAAGTTGCAAAACAGAAAGTGCTTTTTACTAGTTCTATAACTGTACATGAACTGAGGGGCTTTCTAGCAGGTTGTTTCAAATAGGAGATGTGGGTTTACAGGAGTAATCCCAGAGGGGAGGAATTGAGGGGGAAATGGCATAAGAAGCAGAGAGGTGAGCATGGAGCATTTGGAAAGCAGGAAAGCAGACGGACAGGGTAGTAGAGATTAAGTTGGAAGAACAGAAAGGTAATATTGGGGTTGGTTACATTGTTAGGGCCCAGTGTGGGAAAGAGAAACCACATGAGATAGTTGAAGCACTTAAGAATTTAATATAGGGAATTTGATACTGATAATTTTTTAAACATGGGACAGAAGAGAAGACTGTAGGCTGGGCCTCCAGCAACATCTTCAGAGCAGTAGAGAAATGATACACAGGGGGTCACCATTCTTGAAGGCATATAAAGGCTGTGCCAAAGTCAAGACTGACACCGACACTTCTACTGCTGTGCTTGGCTTCTGAATATCCAGGAATCCAGAGAATAGATACCTGGCTACTCATCTGAAACTGACTCAAGATGTTGCTACTTCTTTCTTAGCTGCCTTTCAGTACCCAGGAATCTGAAACACAGCCATTTCCAAGGTGGTGAGTGCTAGCCAGACTGTTAAGACCTGACTGCCTGATGTCTGCACTTCAAATCTTGACCACTGTGTAGCTTAAATGCAGAGTGTTAACAGGAAGGGGGTCTGAGAGAACTATTTTTAGTTTTCCAGTTTCTTCAATTATAAAGACAAATGGAGAAGATTTTGTGAATCAACCTACAACTTCCATCACATTTGAATAACTCATGGCAGTCTGGGACCATGAAACTAAGGAATTTGATTAAACCTTGGAAAGAAAAATAAATACATATATTGAGTGCTTGTCATATTCCAGAAACAGTTCAAACTACTCTTATAAATAGCATCTTGTTCAGTTTTCTCTGTAATCCCATGAGGAATTCTTAATTTTTAGATGAGGAAACTGATGTATAGAGAAGTTAAGTTTCTTGACCAATGTCATAGAACCAGCAGTTTGAACTCATGAATCCATATTCCTAAGTGATATGTTTGATATGTTATATTCATTCTTGGGGATTGAATCAAGATAGGATTCTCGAAGGTGGTAATAACTCAATTAATTATCGAAGCACGAAATACTCATTGCAGATGCATACCATCATCTTCATCATTATCAACAACAAAAAGTACTGAATTTTGCATAGTACTTTTCTGTATTAAGAAAGAAAAGGACTTTTTGGGGAAAGGTACAACATAGCATTACGTTTGCAGTAAATTGCTGGTTTTTATTCAGCTGTTGTGAGGGTACAGAATGAAGTATCAAGAGATGGGATTAGAGGGTCAATCCTAGAATAGAACCAAATAGGCTTTTGATTCAGTGCTAAGAGACTTGAATGAAATGGATAAGATTTTCATTTGGAAAGATTAACCTCACTGCATAATAGAATATGATTTATATATGTGCGAGACAATGATTTAGCTAGCAATCACTATAGTCTGGGTAAGAAATGAGTAAAAAGAAATAAACAAGACACAAGAAACACTTAAGTAGAATCACAGTGACATAGTGACCAATGGCATGTGAAGGAAGGAGTATGGGATTATTATTAGATCTCCAATTCTAGTACCATTTACTAGGCCATAGAAGTGTTTGAGATAGTTTCTATTTGAACACAGAAATGCTCCTTGACTTATGATGAGGTTGTGTCTTGATAAACTCATCATAATGTGAAACTAGCATAAGTCAAAAATGTAATCAAACGAACACATTGAACTTCAGAATTTAGCCTAGTCTACCTTACATGTGCTCAGAACACTTACATTATCCTATAGCTGAGTGAAATTATCTAACACGAAGTCTATTTTACAATAAATTGTTGAATATTTCATGTTTTGTACTGAGTACCACATAGCACACTGTAGAGAATTGATTATCTTTGAGATCAAATGATTGGTGGAGCAGTGGCTTGCTAAGGCTGTCCAACATCATGAAAGTATTGTACTGTATATTGTTAGCCTGAGAAAAGATCAAAATTCAGAATCTGAAGTATAGTTTCTACTGAATGAGCATTGCTTTAACACCATTATAAATTTAAAAAATTGTATATTGATCTATTGTAAGCTAGGGACTATCTGTGCTAAAATTGAAGTCCCTGTGAGGTGCTAGTAGAAAATGATTTTAGACTCCAGTCTAGCTACTAAAACTGAGAAATAAAACTGGGCACATGCTGATTTGTAAAAGTTCTTGCTGTGCACAGCCTCAGGAGGAAAATAAATCTTCAGACAACCTGTAGCTTAAGGAAAGACTAACAGATAAACATTGTTAGGTCTACTTCACATATCTTCTTTTATGTGAATAAAGAGGGATATTCATCATTTTTTTGGAGAACTGTGAAGACTAAACAGTCATTATTTTTTAGCTGATGAGGGACTAGTTCCTTACATTCTTGGAGAACCTCTTTCTGTACTCTCTTTTGCTTGAATAAGAAGTAGTCTCTAGTAATGACTCTGGGGCAGACATCTCAAGTCTGCCACTGACAGAGTTTTCTAAAAGGAGATTTTCCCCCGACATCCTTTGCTGTAAAATAGGGTTAGGGTCATATGTTGCTGGTATTTTCTTCAGCACTGCAAAAAGTAGAAGGAATTGTCATTCATCTCTTGGTAATAGAGAGTTGACTGTAGTGACTTAAATAAATAAAGATTTGTTCTTTCATGTAAGAAAGTCCAGATATAGACATTCTAGTACTGATGAAGCAGCTTCATGGCATTCTTAGGAAGCATGTAGCTTTCTTCTTCAAAGTAGACCCATGGTCCCAAGATGGCTGTTGACTCTCTAGCCATCATATTTTCAGGAAACAGGAAGGAAGAATGAAGGGTCAGACTCCCAAAAGCCTTCTCAATTACCTCTGCTTACATATTTTTGACCAAACTTGGCCATGCAACCAAACTTAGCTGCAAAAGAGCCTGGGAAATGTAGTATTTCAGATACTATTCTGAATAATAACAGGAAAAAATGAGAATAAAATATTGTCTAGATAACTAGCTATCTCTGCTACAGAATAGTTCCAAAGATCAGTCGTACTTGTGGGCTGGCAAGATGAATTAGTGACTAAGATAAAGATAATAAGAAATATCAATTTTGAACAAAATAATTTTCTTGCATCTGGTAATAGCTTTTGCTTAAAAGTTAGGATATTAACCTGGAAATTTATGAGCTCACTTCCATAAATGGGCTTTACAGAATTTTTGAAATGCTTGGAAGCTTTTTGGAAATGTTTGTGCCTATAGCAATGTATGCCATTTTCTAGGGGAGGGTTTACAATGTTTTTCAGGTTCTCAAAAGGGTAAAAGCTATTTGACTTAAACCTAACTCCAAGCAAGTGTACAGCTCTTCATATTTGGATCCCAAAATACTTTCTATTGTCCCACTTTCTCATATGCTTATGATCCCTTCAAACAATAATAACATGTCAAAATATCATCCACAATTCTTTATAGAACTATCCTGTCTTTAGGATTTTAGAGCACTTTTTTTTGGCTAAGATATAAATATTGGAGATAAATCTGTAACCCAAAGAAGGTCACATGGAGGGGGTATGAAACTGAATCTGGAGCAGATGGAAATAAAGTGAGGTTTGAATACAGAATAAGGCTTATCCTTGAGAGTAGAGGACTCTGACTCCTAGCAGAATATGACTGCTTGTGGCTTATATGGCTGGAAACTGTCAGTCTGATGATTTTCATATTATTTATTTATATTTTAAAGAGAGAGGGGGACAGTGAGAGAAAGAGAGAATCTATTTAATTTTTCATGTGGCTTTCGTTGCACCGATACTTTGTTGTGTACATGGTGCTGGGGTTCAAATCTGTGTCCTCGCACATGCCAGGCAAGCACTGTAACCACTGAGCCACCGCTCCAGCCCCCAGTCTGATGATTTTTAAACCTGTTTTTCATTTGGGAATTGTTGATCTTTTCTACGAAAGCCCTAAATGAAATCACAATAATAATAATATTTTATGCATCAACATGTTCAAATCAATTAAGTAAAACTAATTAGGCTCAAGATTCTCTTCTAAGCACCATAGAGAGACAAAGGTAATAAGATAAAATAAATTCTTAAGAAGCTTAGAGTGTAAATACCGGACCTCAAACAAGTATGTAGAACTGCAATGCAGGGCAAAATGTAACCAAAAACATTAAGTGAAAGTTCAAACAAAATAGAATGGGGATGCAACAGGAAAGGGCATCACATCCTGGCAAGAAAACTGAACATTTTCATGGAGGAAGCAACAAATGAGTTAGGCTTTTGAGAATGAGCAAGATCATAGGGGTAAAATGCTCCAGAAGAAGAGCCAGCATAAGCAAGAACAGAGAAAAAGTGTGGATTTTAAAGCAGAGATTTTTTTTCTTTCTTTTTGCAAGTGCTGGGACTTGAACCTGGAGCCTCAAGCATGCTAGGCAAGCACACTGTCCCTGAGCTAATTTCCAGCCCCCAAGAGTAGATTTTAAAAAACTGTGAGTTAACTAGTTTGGTTGTATTATAGAATATGAGTGGAGGAACTGTGGTATTATGACTAGAAAAATTGACCAGGTTATACTTTGGAGGAACTTGAATAATACGACTAAATAGTTTATCCTTCACCTGGGAAATACGTTTTTGAAAAAGTTGTAGTGAACATTTATCTTTGATTTTGCCTGCCTAATACTTAAACCTTTTTCTCTTTGGGGAATTCCCCCAATGAGGCTTCATGAAAGGTGAAGACCTGTAGCTCACGTACACGCTAAATATTTGCTTTTTAAATCTCCCTTGCAATTAGATCTAGGCTGTGTGATCAAGGCTGTGTCCTGTGACACCAGACCTAGTCTCAGAAAGTGATGTCACAGAAAAGCAGAGCCAGGAGCTCCCTTTGGTCTGACAGGAGTGACAAGGGCTGCTGGGTCAAGCTCTTAACACAGCTGTGACGATGAGTGAAGGACAGTCAGTTCTGGAAAGGTCAAGGACTGTTCCTGGCAGCTTGGCTTCCAGATTTCTCAAAGTTTTAGTCAGTTTGCCCATATCCTTTAAAAACTTTTGATTTTAGAAAATTTCAAACTCACAAAAGCAGAGATCAGATTCATAAGAATACTTCTTAGGTGTTACTTTTATGATTGCAACAAATCAGGAGGCATGTAATGGACAGTTGTTTTTGTTTTTGCTCTTTAGATTGACTAAATGGATTCAGGCATGATCAACTCGGTCCACCTAGTACAATGTTCCAATCAGTCTTCTTCTGGTGGTATTGTTTGGTACTAGACAATGACATGAGATAGGTTAGGGAAATAAGGTTATCCAAGGACAGAAGATTTATGGGAATAACTAACACCTGTTTGTGAAGCCCCCTTCATCTCTTTGGCATCAGAACTGATGGCCCCTCCTTTGTTGTAAATGACTACTACAAATGTCAGGGTGAACAAGATATTTTAGAAGTTTATAATGGCAAACATAAGATTGAGTATCTGTATGTTCGTCAGTGTCGCACACTTTGAAATAGATCTTTTGAATCACACTACACTAAGAAAAGTTTTATGGAGGAAATACAATCGTATAAGGACATGATCTTATTGATTACCAAAAATATGCAAAAATTACATGTGTTCTTGGGTTTTGTGGCCTGTGTGGAGGGAAGATAAGATCTAAAATCTGCCATGCTGTTGTTTCATATGATGTTGATTTTCTTAGGAAGAATGTCAACTTAAAAATACAAATATTTCCTCATTAATAAAATGATACATGCTCATTATATAAAAGTATTAGAATAAAATTTGAAAATTCTGAAAAGCCAAGGGAAAAAATAAAATTCCTAATAATTTTGGTGAAGGAAAAAGACCTGTAGCTCGCATAAATTCTAACTATTTGCTTGACTATTTTCCCTTGCAGCAAGGGCTCATCTGTGTGATGTGGGCACCACTTCATGAGCCTACATAATTATATGACCCACAGACCTTTTCTGATGTTTTTGTGAATTTCTAGTCCCATTTCTCTAAGTGCACTTCTTGCCATGGTTAGTATTCTTCTGCATGTAAAGCACCTGGCACAATATTTAACATGTAGTAGGTGTTGGATGAACGCTATTCATTATTATGTAATAATTAGTGTAATAACTAACACTGTCATATGTTATTTTAAATCCTCTTAACTTTTTTGATAACAAAAATATTTCCTCATGTTAAAACTAATGCTTTATAAACTGTTTTATGCTATGTGAATAACCATTGTACATCATAATTGATTTAATTTTTCCTAATTTTGTTATATTTTAGGTAATTATCATGTTTTACTATTGTATAAATTACATCATAATGGCATATTTGTATAATCCAGTTTCCTAGCCTAAAATTCTTGTAGTGTTTAGCAACCAGCCTCATGTTCTGTGTAAAGGGCATTCTGTCCTATGGGAATGCTTTTCTTAGTGAAAAAATGACTTACTTGGGTAGCTCAGCCAGTTCAGCCAGTTGAAGTGTACTCTAGTGGTAGGAATTAGTCAATAAAAATTTCCAAGCAGCCAAATAGGATGCCATTCAATTTGAGTTCCAAAGCTACTATATCCAAATTAAGAGTGTACACTGGAGCTTTTTCAGAGCCTATTTACTTTCCTTTTATGTGCATTTCAACTAGTTTTTTAAAAAATTATTTCCCAACCTTAGTAAATAAGAAGTGGGAAATGAGAAGGCAATTCGAGAAAAGCTACCAGTCATGCTTTGAGGCAGGAACTTGAAGGATGAGTAGGTTTGACTGGGTGGAGGTAAGGTCGGCAACCCCAAGGGAGAAAACGATAGAGTGAATTTTCAGGGAAGACTTCTTTCTGTTTTGTGTTCTCTAGGTTTTTCCTCATTTCTTTTTTTGGCTCCTTAAAATTATTTTCATCAATTACTCTTAAGTTTAATGTCATTATGGATGGCATTTAATACCAATGAGCTAGTGTTATAAGCAAAGCAGTTTATTACCTGACTACTGAGCTGGTTAACTAAATCCAATTGGTTAACATGGATATTTGTTTTTGCTCATTGTTATGTCAAAAATTAAGTTTTCAACCTGTTCAATTTCCGTTTCTCAGAACTTTCCTTAGGAAATAATCTAATGCCATAAGCTCCTTGGAGTGTAAAGATACCTGTTAAAATTAATTTAATGGTATTTCTTTCCTAGGCATTTTTTTTGGTCTCCCACCATACTGTTACTTATTAAATTAACTCTATTTCACTTGTTACTTTCAGTTATAGAAAAATAGAGCTTCTACTTTTATTTCCGGCTTCTAAAGTAAACCATCTAGATCGGCTTTCTGCAGCATGAGATTCACTCTAATGTGAATTTCTTAACCTATAATCTATGGGACCTGGTTGAAACATCATCATCTATAATAACAAAGACTTGGTTAGAAAACATAGAACTCTGAACAGAAAATTACAATGGGACTAATAAAATATCAACCATGTTAATTTTGCATCAGATTTGTTATTATCTTGTGTTAAGTAAGCAAATTGAATTGTGATTTCTTCAATTTCACCATCATTCTTATTTTGTGGGAATGATAGGAAAGTACAAAGGATTTTTAAAAGCCTGAGTTTATTCTGTTAATCTCTGTTGTATTTTTGAAAACATAATAACTTATTTGGGATTTAGTAATATGTAATTTGATGCTAGAAACTACAGTTTGGTGACTAGAGTCACTATTGCAGATACAATAAATGAATTCAAACAGAATTTCAAATGCAGACAGCTCTTCCTTGACATATATGGGCTCCACATCTGATTCAACCAACTGTACATCAAAAATACTTAAAAAATATTTGTGTCCATACAGAATATGTTCAGACTTTTTTCTTGTCATTATTTCCTAAACAATATAACACCTTTTATGCCATTTACATTGGATTAGATTTTTTTTTTTTGGTTCTGGGAATTGAACCCAGTGGTGCTTAAACTCTGAGCCACATCCCTAGCCCTTTATATTTTTTTTTATTTTGAGAGAGGGTCTTGTTAAGTTCCTTAGCGCCTTGTAAAGTTGCTGAGGCTGTCTTTGAACTTGTGATCTTCCTGCTTCATAAGCCCAAGCTGCTAGCATTATAGGTGTGTGCCACCATGCTCACAGATATTATAAATAATTTAGAGAGAATTTGAAGTATATGGGAAGATGTGTGTAAGTTATATGCAAATACTACATGATTTTACACAAGAGACTTGAGCATTCATGGATTTTGGTATCAGAGAGGGGTCCTGGAACCGATTTCCAGATGATATCCAGAGACAGCTGCATAAACTTTACTGATTGTAATTAGGTAGGTGCCACTTTCTTTGTGAAGACTTCCCTAATATTCCAGACATTTAATTTCTCTTTTCCAATTCTGTTCCTGTATAACTAATTTGGTATATATCATATTATATTGTAGTTTATCATCTGGGTTCACTGCTGGACTTGAAATTCCTTACAGTCAGGGGCTGGACACATTCATCCTCAGAGGTGGTAGGGTGGAGAACAAGTGAGAAAGACATTGACTAGAAAGTCAACCTGACTGGATTTAGAGGGTCAAAACACTATCTCTGTGTCCTTCATCTCACTCTCCCTCAGTTTTCTTAACCTTAAAATAGAGTCATGAATAATGGCATTTTATCAGTATAGGATGAAATGAGTGAATATGTATTATTGGAGTCAATTCAAATTTTATGGGCCTATAGTTTAAACAATTTTGAAGTGCTTTTTAAGAGAAAAGCAAAATTTAGTGTGAAGTTGAAAATATCTAAAATGAGGAAAGAAGGATAAATTATTTTAAAAAATAATAAAATACAGAAAAACATTAAAATACCTTAGGTAGAATGTCAGCTTACTATACCTTCAGATATTGAGAATGGGGGATTTTGGCTTAACCGATTCAGCAGGATTCTTGCTAGAATTCTACTCTACAAGGAAGTACAGGAGCTAAGGTCTGACTCAGTCAAAAGGAATTTAGAAGAGCCTGACTTAAGTTTGATCAAGGAAAGAGTATTTGTTACAAACTGCCCTAAAACTCAGCAACTTAAACCAACAATTTTATTGTTCACAATTTTCTGGGTTGGGAATTAGGTCAGGGTTCAGTGGACATGACTCTTCTCTCCATATGGTGTTAACAGAGATCACATAAATAGGCCAGGTGGGAGCTCACCAGGTTGTGACATCCAAGATGGCTTTGTTCACAGGTCACCTAGTTTAATGGTATCAAAACCTTCTAGGAATCTAAAAGGAAAGACAAGTAGACATTGAGTTACTACAGCTACATTCTGTTGATCAAAATAAGTCACAAATAAATTCAAAAGGAAGGAAAACAGACTTTACCTTTTGATGGGAGAGACAACAAACTTGCTGGTGACCATCTTTGCAGACAAGTTTTTACAATCTATTCTTGCTCACAAAAATTTTTGTTTTTTCCCACTGCAAACTATATCAAATTTCCTTTCCCTCTCTATACCTTATAAAATCTCATTCAATAATCCATTGTATGCCAAGTCCTGTGTATTGTAATCTGCATAAAGTCATAAAGTCCTGTGCATAAAAATAACAGACTATGTGGAGAGAGAGAGAAAGAGGGGGAGAGAGAAAAAGAGGGGGAGAGAGAGAAAAAGAGAGAGAGAGAGTGAGCATGCAGAACGGAAACAGGACCTAGGTTAACAGTGCTAAACCAGATGTATGTATAAATGAGGCCATCTTAGATACCAGTACTAGTTAAGCATTCTCAGCCAGTTCCATGTGGAGTGGAGAAGAGCCACTGCAGTTAGTCCCTGCTTGAATTTTTGATCCACAGTATCATGACGAATAAAATTGTTCTAAGAAATTAAATTTTTCGATGGTTTATTATACAGTGATAGCTGAGACAATATTCTACATTGTATCCTCATTTATTACTTCTTTTACCACCCATGGCTTTGCCTTGGACTCATCTTTTGACTCTGAGTAGAGCCTGAAATGGAATTTCCATTCTTACACCCCATTTTCTTTTGGTTTGTTGGCCCCAAATTCTTCATTGTCCACATCAGTCTATTTGGCCAAAATCTTCAGGTATTTCATTCCCAAACTATTTCATAGGTAACTGGATTTGTGATGAGAAGATCATATATAAACTTTCAAAGATCTTTGCCATGACAAATAACATGAACAGGAGCTGCTTGTGGGATGAAGGAGTGCGGATGAAGCAAAAGCAGCACATGTAAACTTCATAAAGTTTGAGAATAAAAGGAAGATGAGAGATGGGGAACTAGATTAAGGGGATTGGAGTGGAGCTAAAAGAGAAAAAAGACATAAATATATAAGCATATGTATCTATAAATGTGTGTATGTGTGTATCTCTATGTCTATGTCAATGTCTTTATCTATCTCTTTCCCAGACTAGATGTGGCTGTTTGAAGACTTGAAGTGAGTTCATGGTATCTTAAAAAGCCATAGTGTTATCAATTGAGGAAAGCATAGAGAGCATAGTTACGAGTCAGAAATACAAGCTTCTTTTGTAAATTGAGTAAAACTAATTCCCAATATAGTGTCACATTATGCTGGAAAAATTGGATTAAAAAGTCACATCATATGGCTGGAGCAGTTGTTTTGTGGTTACAGTGCTTTCCTGGCATGCTTGAGGATGCAGGTTGAAACCCCAGCACCACATACATAATGAAGGGTGTGAGCAATGAAGGCCACATGAAAAAATAAATAAAATTTGATTCTCTCTCTCTCTGTCTCTCACTGTCCCTCTCTCTTTTAAAAGAAAATTATATAACATGCAGAAAATAAGTATGACTTGGAAGCTTCTCTATCTCCAAACAAATTTATGCTTATACTGGAAGATCAAGGAAGGAAAAAAGGCATTGCAAGTTCCATAAGAAACTGTGTGGTAAAGCTGCTATGTGAAGTGGTTACAATCTGTGTTTATTGATATTACTGTCTCAACAAACTTGGATAGTCTCTAGTATTACCATCTGGCAGAAATTAAAAGTAAGATGTTCTTAAATTTACCCACTATATATTCTGAGTGAGTTTAAAGAGACAATTATATATTCAGCATCTTCAATTAATGAAAACACCTGCTATAGTCAGTTGCTTCTAGAATACTGTAGAAAGATGGATTTTTGTGAGGATCATAAATATCTTTGTGAGATATAAAATTATATATATTTATATATATATTTCCAATTAGAATGATAGCTAGTTCTAAATATAACACTATAATACTATTACTACTTTGTATTCACACATAGTTTACACACAGTTCTTGACTTAATGATGGCTTGATTTATGTTTTTTTTTAAGACTTTATGATGGTGAAAAAGTAATATGCATTCAGTAGAAACTATAGTATGGATTTTGAATTTTAATCTTTTTTTCCAGAATGGCAGCATGTTGTTGGAATTTTGAGGAGAATTGCATTGACTCTGTATAGCACTTTAGGTAATGTGGCCATCTTGACAGTATTAATTCTTCCTATCCAAGAACATGGGAGGTCTTTCCATCTTCTAAGGCCTTTTTCAATTTCTTCTGTTAGTGTTCTATAGTTTTCATCACAGAGTTCCTTCACCTCTTTTGTTAGGTTGATTCCCAAGTATTTTATTTTTTTGACGCCATTACAAATGGAATAGTTTGCCTTATTTCTTTCTCAGTAAGCTTATCATTGGAATAAAGGAATGTGATTGATTTGTGAATGTTGATTTTGTATCCTGCTACTTTGGTGAATTCATTAATGAGCTCTTGAAATCTTTTGATAGAGTTTTTTTGGACCTTCTAAATATGTAATCATGTCATTAGTGAACAGTGATCATTTGAGTTCTTCTTTGCCTATTGGTATTCCTTTAATTTTCTTCTCTTGCCTAATTGCTCTGGCTAGAGTTTCAAGGACTGTACTGAATAGGAGTGGACATCCTTGTTGAGTTCTGGTTTTTAGAGGAAATACTTTCAATTATTTTTCCATTCATGATAATGTTGGGCTTGGGTTTGTCATAAATGGCCTGAAGCTGCACGTGTTGTTCTTTCAGTGTAAACCATGCTGAACCCAGCACTTGCTTGTGAAGCTTCTGCTCCAAACTTGCATAGTACTACTGCTCACTTCCCATTGGCCAAAGTACATGGCCAACCAAAAAACAATGACAAGAGGAGGAATGCTCCTTTCATAGTACCCATTTGATAGAATAGGGGTGTAATATGTTACCAAGAGGGAATAAGGACCTGTAAAGTAATTACCCCATCTACCACAAATATATTTCAAAATTTTCCCTTATACATTCATTTACTCATGAACTTAACAAACACTTATTGAGAATCAAGTATTTGTTGTACTCTTTTTTATATCAATGGGTAAAACAAAATCTTATCTCACGAGGCTGGGGGTTGTGCAGAGGCCTTCTTGTGTGCTAGACAAGCGCTCTACCGCTGAGCTATACCCCAAGCTCTTCTAGTCATTATTTTTAAAGCAGAATGTTAAAATCTATACTTCAGGGCTGTTTGTTATTGCCTTTCAAGTTATTAGATTCAATGGCAACTCATTGTCAGATTGCTCGTTGCTTTATTTTAAAATGATTACACCTTTGGCTCAGCAATACTGTTTATGAACATTATGAAGTAGAAAGCTATGTCAGATTATAATTACATGGACATATTCGTGTGAATTCTCTAAGATTTGCCAGGTGATTTTATGTAAAAATGTTAAGTACAAATTAGGAGCTGAAATAATGCAGACAGAAAATATCTCATTTTAACAAAAAGTAAAAAGAGAAAGAAAAGAAAGAATGGAAGAAGGAAATAAAACATCTGTAAAGGCAGGGGTTAGTAAACAGAGAAGCTGGTGATCTATAGAATTAACTTTTCATGTTCATTCCTAAGTCATACATTTATTTGTTATTCAATCATTTTATCTGACAATGGTCTGTTCATCCCCTACTTTGATCCATGTTCTGCTGTAGGTTCTTGGAATGCAGTAGTACATAAGAGACAAGTATTCTCGATCCATGGAGCCTATGCTTTAATGAAGGAAGACAGATAATAAACAAATAATTAAGTTAAATGTATAGAACATGCCAGATGATGCAGCAGTTAAGAAAGGAAATGGTATGGTTGAAATGGGCAGTGGAGAAGAATTTGATAAAGGCTAATAGCTTAATATGGCTAATAGATAATTGATAATTTAATCAAGGCTAGTAATTAATAGTAATAAAGGATAGTGATAAGAGTTTAAAGCCCAGGGATATGCTGTGTACTAGGATCTGAAAGAAAGGCGGGAGAAGTGATTAGAACCCAGGGAGGAGAGCTATATGGAGAGGGCCACTTAACAGAGACTGTGGCCCTCACTAGTGGGAGATAGCTGACCCAAAGAGGAATACACCTGCAACTTCTCTTTCTCCTCCTGATCTCTTTCTATTGCCTCCCATTCGTTAAACTCAACAGGAAGCCAGAGGACAAGGGAGGAGATGGTGATGTTCACGGTCAGCCTCCTTATACACAAGGTGTGACTGAGAAGGTAGGAGAGGAAATGCGGATCATGGATTGGAAGGCATCCAAGGCAGATGGTGATAATACCGTGGAGAAAAATAGAGGAGGAAAGACAGAGAAGGAGAAAACAGGGTAGAGAGTTGAAAATTTTAAATAAGGGACAGTGTCAAAGGCCTCTTCAAGACTGTGACATTTGGGGAAAGAGTTAGAGGAATGGATGTATTGCACTCTGTGGTGTCTGTGGGAAGAGCATTCCAGGCAAGGAAAAGCCAATGCAGTCTCTGAGGCAAAACATTTCCGTGTGGCTGGGATGGAGTCTAACTGTTCCAATACGAGGGGATAAAAGCAGTAATTGAACTGCCCCATGGTAGATCAGCCTCACCTTCCCTTCCACTGTGAATTCAGGTGGGCACCCATGTATTTGCCCTGTTACCTGGACTGCTGCAGGGTGTACCTGAGGGGGCCTATGGGTACTTTTTTTTTTTTTCTGTAACCCGGAAGAAAAGAACTCTGTTCTTTCTCTCCTTTTCCCTGTCTTTTAAATTCTTCTTTGTTAATGGAGGCTGATGAAGGAATAAATCCATCTTAGGTAATGTTTCTGAATTTCCTTCTTAGTTCCTAAGCAGATTTTAAGCAAGTGTTTCCTTGATTTAAAGGTTAATATTTAGAACCTTCAAGTTTTCAAAGCCTGTCTGAAAATGTATATGAGAAAAGGAGGAGAACTAAGAAATTTCCTCCTGTCTGTTGCTCCATGGTGTGAATATGACATTTTTCTGAAATTCAAAGTGAAGCAACATGTTTTTGAATTAACTTTTCCTTGGGGATAATGAAGTGGATATGATAAAATTGCAAGAGGAATAAAGTAATTCTGAACTGCTGACCTTGTCTTTAGAGAAAATAAAGTTATTTTATTCATCTATTTCATCTGCTTAGGTACAAAGGGTGAAATTACTTGTCAGAAGCCTACATTAGGATGAATATCTGCTAAAGAGAAAGTGACAACTCTGACTGTGAGTAGATTTTTAAGGGGATTTTAGGCCACTGCTCATGTTTCCAGTGGGCCTGCACAAACATTGTTATTAATACTTCACCAGCAGGAAAATAAAATCAGCAACAGTGTAAACACACAGAAATATTATCTTTTATGAATTATGAAGTATGCCCCAGTAAATAATATGTTAGGGTATGAGCTACCAAAAGAAAATGCAGAAAGTTGGATTTTTTTGGAGTGATTTCTCTAAGACAATTATAAATTTGATTTTTAAATGTTTTGAATTTCCAATTTCTATTTCTTTACAATGCAGTGACAATAACATATTATTCACTTACTCCTTTCCCAAAAATGCAAAGTCAGTGCGAAAATTTGGTTTTCTTTTGAATTCTCGAGTATGTTACAATGAAAAAGGTATATTATGACTTTGATTTCTGCCCAGGAAAGGCAGAATATGTTTATTCAATATGAGGAAAAGAAACTGAAGTAGGCTGACAATATATTTGATCTACAACTTTCTTGGATTTGGTGACAATGGAGATGAATCTTTCATCATGAGGTTTTTTTTTTTTAAGATTTAGAAGTTGCATTTGCTTTTATTCTTATAAAAATGCCTTTCTCAGAAGAGTATAGAGGAATGCAAACTCTTTCAGAGTCATGTAAAATGACACATTGCTATTAAGATGTCTGAGTTATTTCAGTAGCAGTGCATGTTAAAAATTATGATCATGAAATTTATATAGTAAATAACTCATACAGTGGCTAAATTTCTAGAAGTTTCCTAAATATTCTCTTCTCTCATGCTGTAATTAAACCATAAATATAAGTAGAGGACACACTATTTTGTTGAAATTGCATGTGGATTAAAAAGGCTGGGGAAAATGCTCTAAAAATAAATAGATGGAGGTCATTATTATCTTGTAAACTGACCCACATCTTTTGGGCATTTAAAATTCTTAGATAATAATTGAAGGAGATAGATTATATCTGATATTTGAAGGTAGATAATGAGGCTTATAGAGCTCATTCTGACTCCATCTTCTCTCCCAGGTAATGTTAAAACAAAAGTACATAATATCGTATTAACAGGTATTTATCATCAGAAGATATAAGACAGTCTTGCATCCTGTCCTGTCAGTTAGATAAAGACCCAACCTCTGTTTCTTTGGGTTCTTCAGAGGCATCGTGCAGGAAAAGCATCATCAAAACAAGAGAGCCAACCCTGACAATTTTCTAGTGGCAGGATATGGCTGTCCTAGTTTGAGTGAGGTGACAAATATCATCCAGCATGAAATTTATTGTTACACCATTGGTGTGTAGCGTTACTTGATGTAGTTGTTAGCATACTCTGAGTAATACACATTTTTTTTTAACAGATGAGGGTTATCATTGCTTTTTTTGGGTTAGCAACACTTTCTTCTTTCCTAGAGTGAAGTAAATCTCTAGAGCTCCATGAGACACATGTGTAAAGAAATTGGCTAAATACGAAGAGTATTTGTGTGTATATTTATAATGACTATTATGGGTCATTCAAATAATACACATAATTATTTTCCCTTAAAAGTAGCCTGGTTAACAACCCAGATGCCCCTCACTGGACGAGTGGATTAAAAAACTGTGGTACATATATACAATGGAATACTACTCGGCCATTAGAGAAGACAATATTACGGCTTTTGATATCAAATGGATGGAGATGGAAAAAATTGTGCTAAGTGAAGTATCCCAGGCTCAGAAACTCAAGGGCCGAATGGTTTCTCTCATCTGTGGAAGCTAGAATACATCAGGAAGCAGTATGTTAGACAGCTAAGCTAATAATAACTGCAAATTGTATGATTCTCAACAGGGAGATGACTCCCTAGGATACTTGGAGGCGTAGGGTGGGGGACAGGGTGGGGGAAGGGTGTAGGAAGAACACCTAGGAGACTGGAGGGTGGGAATAGGGGGGAATCATCTCAGAAGGAGACCTCTATCCTCCACGAGATATCCATTTAATCCAGGGATTCTTCTGGGAGAAACAGCAACATGGGGAACCCAAGCTGGGCATCCATGATATGACATTAGCCCTGGATAACTAAGTATATATACATTGGTTC
>PVKS010039088.1:0-17511 GCA_004027875.1 Aplodontia rufa | reverse complement strand
TGGGTTCAAACCTCAGCGCTACATACACACGAAGTGTCGAAGAAACAAAAACCAGAGAATGAGTAAATAAAATTGATGTTCTTTCTCTCTCCCTTAAAAAAAAAAGTGAAACCTAACCCTTTGTTTTCTGTGAGAATGCGTCCTAAAGAGACTTAGTTAAGTGCAAGCTTATTGGCTTATAAAGAAACAGCAGTGATGTCAACCACCAGTGTGGTCAGTTCCCAAACACTAGAGGTCCTATGGTTATATAAATGTATGTCATTAGTTTGGAGGAATACAAACTCTATTTTAAAGTAATGTTCAATGTAATTTAGATTTCCCTAGATAAAATATATGGTAACATATCAAACAAGTTTGGGCCAATGTGCAAACTCTCCTGCACACCCATATAGCTTTAGAAAATTGTGACACCTTTCCTCCTTTCATATACAATTTCATGTTTAAATAAGGAACAAAAGAAGTTTGATTATGGTTTTGTATGTATCTGAGAGATATTAAATCAGTTTTAAGAAGAGATATTAAATATTTCACATAAATCATAAACATCCAAGAAATTTAATGTGTATTAGTTATAAAGAAGACAAAAGGTTTTTTTTTTTACCTGAACAACAAATGTTTTATCTCCAAATCCTGGTGTCATTCCTAAAATACTCATGTAAGAAGCTTCATTGATGAAGTTTTCAATCCCATGGAAAACACCGCGGCCAGTAGCAGAGATGCGTCCATGGATGCCTCCTTGACTGATGGGCTTACCAGTAACACAGGCATGTGCATTAATATCCTGCAAGAGGAGACAAAATAAAGAAGGAAACAATATCAGCCCAATTTCTATGATTAACCAATATAATTAGTTCAAGTCTAAGCACATTCTCATCTAACTAAAAATATTCTCAGTAGGAGTGTGTGCACAAAGCATGTGTATGTGAGCGTGCATGTGTTTAAAGTAAAATTTGACCAATGGGATGAGCCTCACTTTTTCAACTTTCTGTTGCTAGAAAATGTAACAAGTTATAATTTCCAATGGGAGAAACAGTTCAGGAATTAAACATCAAGTACAAACAACACCATAAAAGTATAAAGTTCAGGGGGCTAGAGCAGTGGCTCGGCCGTTACAGAGCTTGCCGGCATGTGCGAGGCATGCGCAGAGTACATGGGTTTAAACTCCAGCACCCACGTACACAACTGTCAGAGCAAAGAAGGCCATGTGAAAAACTCAATAAAAATTGATTCTCTCTGTCTCTCATTGTTGTTGTTCTTTTCTTTTTTTAAAGTATGAAGTTCAGTTTAAAGTTATTCCTTCAAGCCCTAAGTTGGAGTACACATCCTGTCCATAAGTACTTAAAATCTACCACAAGACAAGCACATGTCACCAAAACAGAGCCCAAGGAAGAGATTACAATTTTCTTGCTGGGAAAACTCAATACTGCATTATTCTGCCAAATCAATTTTGAAATTCAATAAAATACCAGTTTTTAAAGGAACTTTAAAAGATGATACTCAAGTCAATCTACAATAGATTAATGCTAGTATTTTAGAAATTTTAAAAATAGTAATGTGCACATATGACGCAGTGGCCCATGCATAAAACCCTCTCCCTTTTTAAAAAAATGGTACTCAGGGGTGCTTTACCTCTAAGCTACATACTCAGTTCTTTCTATTTAGAAACAAGGTCTTGCTAAATTGCCAAGCAGGCCTTGAGCTTGTGATCCTCCTGAGCTGCTGGGATTACAGATGTAAACCACAGGACCTGGCTTGCATAGTACTTTTGGTAGCACTGTTAGCTCTGTTAAGTAAAGAGGGGGGTTAATGGTCCTCACCATCCCATTTGCTGTCCTCGTTGAATTGAGGATGTGCATGTATTCTTGTTGAAAAACAAGCATAACTAGAAAAAAGGGATTTGTGAAGGCTTCCCTTCCAAGGTATCAAATATACTATGAACCAGACAACTGTCACACTGTGGAACAGATATACTGATCAGTGAAATAGAAGAAATGAGAAGCAGTTGGATTAAATAAAGGAAATAAATGGAAAATGAAGAACTGTAAATCTGTGGCAAAAGCATGAATTTTTGAGGTAATTTGCTATCCATGTGAACATGATGAGGAGCCTTATTTTATATCACATCTCTATCCACAATAGTGTGTTATAATTGGGATAATATGGTCTTTATCCATATTGTTTAAATATTTTTTACAGAGAGAACTTAGCATTTCTTGTACCAACAAAAAGAATGAAAGGAAGTTAAAAAAAAAAGTAGTCTAGTAAAGCACTACAGAATTAGCAGTTTTCCCACAGTTTTCTTTCATGAATAATTAATAATGTGAATATAGAATTGCAAACCTGGTGCCAAATGCTTCTGAACAGAGAAAATGCAAATGCTGAAGTTGAAGGAAATACTGTCTAAGGTCAGGCCTGATGCCAGCTGCCAGGCTCCCCAGCATACCTAATAGTCCTGCAGCCTAAGAGAAGGAATTAGAGGAACATTCTCCCCGAAAATCACACTGCCAGGTGGGACTGAACAAAGTGCCCCAATTCACATCTAGAAACAAGTCAATAGCAACTATGCCTACCTCAACCAGGCCTGGATTTTAGATTTCCTATCAACTGAATGAAGACAACCTTTTCAGTGTGGTCCAAGATTCAGCTGGCAGTGCCTCACAATTACTTCCTTTCGCTGCCACCACTGTGGCAGTTGAACTACAAGTACTGTTATCTTGCCTACCAGTTCGTGTTATTCTCTGTGGAGTGTCCTGCTCAAAAAGAACCAAGAGATCATACTCAGAACTCATTTAACATTAACAGGCAACATATTATGGAAAAGTGATTTTTGGTAATGGCAGTACAAACCAAAAGTCTTTTTTTTTTTTGGTCTATACTTTTTTTATTGAGAAATTTATTAAACCAAAAGTCTTTTAAGTGTTTTTAATACTGCTCCTATTTCAAGGGATATGTTCAATTTACATGATGTAATACTCATATTTATTTTTTTGCTAAAAGCTGTTGTGAACTGTTCTAAGTGTATATAGATTGTTCTTTGTCTAATCCTAACAGTCCTATGAAACAGGTACAATTAATATTATCATTTTATATATGAGGAAATTGAGATGCAGATTCCTGGCCACAGAGCTGGTAGGTGAAACAAGATTAGGTGATATGACCATTTTCCCAGCCAGTGAGACAACACCTCAGGAAATGTGCCTGAGCTCTACATTCCTCCTCTTCTCTAAGACCCATTTTTCTAATAGGGGCTTTGAATGACACCCCTGCCCCAACCTTTGTGGGGATAGTGGATTTTGCTCCACCCACTATCTTCTGTATGGTCTCTCTTTACAACAATCAATCTGTGGTCTACAACCAATAAACTCATCAGACAACATAAACCCTTCTCTTTGGCACTAGCCACGTTTATGCGACCTTCTCTAGTGCCATTTTTCTTAGGTGGAGGCTACACTTTGTGCCCTACTTCCTTCTCTTTGCAACCCCTGGGGATCTGGGCCTCTCTACTAGTTTCCTGCCTGCCATTAACCATCCCATCTCATCCTGCATACAGAGAGGCTTCAGTGCACCCTCAGCTGTGCTATACATCTGTTCATAATGAGCTCTTCATCACCTCTGTTTTCAGGACAAAGACTAAAGTCCTTATAATTTCCTATTAGGCAGTAACCTGGCCCAATCTCTGCTACTAGATTTTTGTATTCCCCTCTTCCCTTTCTCAACTCTGAATACAAAAGCTGTCCCCAGCCTCTCAAGATTGCTTCTCTTCTGCACTTCATTTGAATGTTGTTTCTGCCCCAAACACTTGTCCCATCACTTTCCCTAAATGATGTCTGTTCATTCTTCACAGTGCAGGCCAGACGGTTCCATCTCCAAGGAGGCCTTCATTGACCTTACTTCCAAAGGCTTGGTTGGGCCCCTTTACTTCTTTTTCATGACTTTGAAACATTAGATGTGATGAACATCTGACCTGCCCTTGGCCATGTATGTAGGAGGCTTTAATGTCTTTTTTATTTATTTTATTCAGAAATTTATTTGTTGAACAATCAAACAAGCTTCTAATGAAAAAAAAATATATATATAAATTCTGAAAATTAGATTTACCCCCAAGAGCCCTTTAATGTCTTTTAAAGATCCACTTTTCTTCCTATTCCTTACACATGTTTTTCAAGGTTCCACTGCTTTCAGGAACAGAGGCTTGTCCTTTCCTCTTCTGTTCTGCTCAGTGACTCTCTCTTTCTGAGTCCCCATACTTGGATCCTCCTGGATATTAACTCAACCTCATCCCTTTCCTTGATCCTACATACAGAATCCAGACTAAGTTTCTGTGGTGTCCCTCACATGTACCCATTCTTCTCCCCAGACCTATGACACCTAGGCTAAGAGGACAGGAGTTGGCACCATGTAGGTCACTCTTCCCTAAGAAAGGGTTGCAGCAAAGTCTTACCACTGACTATCAAGTAACACCAACACTAGGGTTTGGTATTTTTGTTGTAGTCCACTTACCTCTTCACTTGTATCTTCCATTACCTTTATAAATATGCCTTATCTTCATTTGCCCCAAATCTTCTGATGTTCAAATTCAACCTACTTTCAAGTCTGGACCAAATATCTTTTCTAGAAAGCTATCTATCTACCTATTTATTTATTTAAAGAGGGAATTAGTTTTATTTATTTTTTCATATGGCCTTTGTTTCTCCAACATTTAGTTGTGCATGTGGTGCTGGGGTTTGAACCCAGGTCCTTGCATGCAACAACTGCTGAACCACCACTCCAGCTCTCAGAGAGCCGTTTTGAGAAACCATAATTCTCTACCCTTGTATTACACTATTTCCACACTTAATCTGCTCACGTATCTTAGCTCCTCCTTAAAGTTGTTGACACAGAATGTGCTGCCCTGTTGGAGAGGGTCCTGCCCTAGTGCCTAGTACAGGGCAGTATGTAAGTAAAGGCTCAATACATGTTTACTACATTTATAGTTCTAGAATAGAGAAAAAGCAGCAAAATAATATGCATATCAAGTTATGATTATATATTCTCTTATACAATCAGCTGAACTGTTTCTTCTTGTGGACAGCAAATGCAGGGAACCTTGGGGCTTGTGGTGAATACTCACATAGTGCCCTATGGTGCTGGCATAGGTGTCAGCGATCCAGGACATCTCCCGCTCGCCCGTGCTCATGTCTGGGGCAGGCACATCAATGCCAGGACCTGGGAGCACAGGGAAAGAGCAGTGCACCAGTTTTTAAGATAAACTCATTCCAAACACAAAGATCCTTGTAATTCTTTAAAAGAACAAAGTCACTGAGACTAGAAAACTTTAGATCTCATCAGGTAATTAATGGAAGCCACAGAAATATTCATTGTGTTTCATTCATTACAAAACTTAGACACACACAATATTTATGTAGCAATTTCTCCCAGTGGCATTTACATATGCTTTGTGTCTGGAAGTTTGCAATGCACAACAGATATAAGCTACTCTGTGGGACTTTCCTATGTGACCAAAGGAAAATTGGTTTGGTCTCCTGATTTCAGTTCCCTAAACCACAATTACCATCTTGCCTGACAAAAACAGGATTATTAGGGTTTTGGTTAGGGAGTTGATGTGTATGAGATAGTACAGCAACATGCTACTTACTGGTTTAGGTCTTCTCATCAAGTAGAAAAAGATGGGAAAAAGTCACACTGCTGAATCAACAGTGTGGAAGAATGCTGCTTTGACCTACTGTTCAACGCTTAATGTACTTAAAGTTTTAGGTCTTGAATTTTTCTTTTTCGGTTGCAGTCCTGGGGATTGATTACAGAGGTGCTCTACTAGAGCTATATCCCTAGGCCTTTTTTTAAATTTTGCAACAGGGTCATGCTTAAATTGCTGAAGCTATTCTCAAATGTGTGATCCTCTCTTCAGCCTCCCAAGCTGCTGAGATTATATGTATGTGCTACCATGCCTGGCTACGCCTTGACATTAATTCCTCAGATCTCACCACTTTAAAAAGTTTGAGAATAACAAGAAGTTGGCTCACAAGCAGCCAGGTACCACTGAAGGCTCTAATACTGATGGCCACAGTGAGCTCACTGAAAAACCATGTTCAGTGATGTTCACTCCAATCTGTAAAGGCAGAAATACAAAAATACTCTTCTTGAAAACGGTAAAAATAAAAACAACAGAATTACTATCAAGTATGCCAAATGAATAAAACATAGAATACTTATATAAAGAAGTATTAAACCACAGTTAAAAAGGACGATTTATATCCATGCAAATGACTTGGAATTATCAACAAATCCAACACATGGAAAAAGACAGGTTTTACACAGCCACACAAGTTCCCATTAACCTAAAAATTCTTTCTATTCCACTTTTCTTCCCTATGTCCACATGTGTATACATATGTATAAGGTTTGGAAAGTTATGTACACAGGTGTTTACTTTGTTCTCTCTGGATTTCTGCCTTGTAACTTTCTTTCTTTCTTTCCTTCTTCTTTTTTTTTTTTTCATCTGGGTTTTATTTTTCTGACACTTAGTTGTGTATGTGGTGCTGGGGTTTGAATCTGGGTCCTTGCACATGCCAGGTAAGTATTTCAACTGCTGAGTCACTGCTCCAGCCCTGGCTTGTAACTTACTATATTATTCTAAGTATATCATACAAATTCATCACCTTTATAAAAAGAGAAACACAACTTTAAAAATGGTAAACTATTGAGTTCCCTCCAGAAAATAAGATGGTTTCTAAGGCAGTATCCAGGTTTTCCCTATAATTACATTTTAGCCAACACAGTAAGTATACTTTTTTAAAAAAATAATATAGGTGCCTAGATCCTAAATGATGTGGTTCTCTGAACAAGCTGTGATGTAATGGATTTAGGGCTGGCACAAGAAAGCTTGAAATAGTCAAGATTTGCTTTTTACATCTTCACCCAATCTGTCACTCTATGTCCTTGACCCCTTTCCTTAGGCACTTTCTTTTGAAGTCTAATTTCCCCAAATCTACCCTCTCTCCACATAGCACCCCTACTTGAAGGATTAATGCTATGTTATAGTCTTATCCACACCAAAAGGCATGAACTGCTCCCATTTATTCATTTTCTATTTCTTGGGAGTGATATACCTTAGTTGAAGGTTAATAGAAATTTGTTTAACCATTTCATTAATCATATTCCTTTTCTAAGGTACAAATGATGAATTGCTATTGAATCCTTATAGAGTTATCTATAAGTATTATCCTTGTTTTAGCAACATAAAGAGTTAAATAATAGGGGCTGGAGCGGTGGCTCATTGGTTTCAGCACTTGCCTTGCATGCATGAGAACCCAGGTTCAAACCCCAGCACCAGGTACATTGCAAAGTGCTGGAACAATGAAAACTACATCAAAAACTAAATAAAATTTATTCTCTCTTAAAAAAAGTTAATAATCTTGCTGTCTTGAAAACAATACCAATTGGTAAGTCTGTTACACAGTTTGTAAATCAGAAATGGTTATCGATAAACTGTTTGGCTGTCTAGACAGCTTCCCCTATATCAGAACACAAGTACATAGTATTCCTAGGTTTGCGAGTCTTCTACTTTATACAAAAGTCAACATATAGGCATGCACAGATTACAAGTGACATTTGAACTATAAATAAATTCTCAGATAATTAATAGTGAACAGGCCAGTGTCCAGACCTTTGTTTTTCTTTTATATTTTGGTACCAAGAATTGGACCCAGGTGCACTTAGCCACTGAGCCACATCTGTGGACCTTTTTATTTTGAGACAGGGACTTGCTAAATTTCTTACGGCCTTGCTAAGTAGCTGAGGCTGGTTTTGAACTTGTAATCCTCCTGCTTCTATCTCCTAAATTGCTGGGAATACAGGTGTGAGCCATTGCATGTAGACAGAAGCCAGCCATTTTGACAAAGCAACTGCTCTAACAGAACATGAGCACTGTATGAAAGCTGAATTTAGATACACAGAAATATATAAAGGGTGAGAAAGATGGAGATATCCAGGATCTGGTGGGGAATTTCATAGCTTACAGAGGAGCTATCTGAATTCACACAAGGGAATTACATCGACCTTTCACAAGGTTTTACAAGAATTAAAAAAGGAACACTTCCCAACTCATTCTATGAGGTGGGTATTATCCTGATAACAAGACTGAATAAACTCATCAGAAGAAAATTACAAAGCAATATCCCTCAAACAGCATTAAAAGGAATAAAAAAAAAAAAAAACAACACATAGTTTTATGAATCCTGTAGTGAATCCTTCAAAATATCATTGAAAGAAAGCAGAAGATGAAAACATAGATAAACATTCCATGTTCATGGATTGGAAAACTTAATAGAGTAAGAAAGCAATACCCCATAAATCAGGCTGCAGGTTAAACAAAATTCCTTTAAAAAAAATCCCAGGTGCTGGAGCTGGAGCGGTGGCTCAGTGGTTACGGTGCCTGCCTGGCATGCACAAGTATTCACGTACTTGCTCAAACCCCAGCACCATGCACACAATGAAGTGTCATAGGGGCGAAAGTTACATGAAAAACTAAACAAAAATTGCTTCTCTCTTTGTCTCTCACTGTTCCTCTTTCTTTAAAAATCCCAGCTGCCTATTTTGCAGAGTTTGACAAGCTGATCCAAAACTCACAAAATGTAATAGTGTCAGAATGCAGGCTTGGGTCTGTGTCACAGTCTGAAAGGTAGTGGAAAGGACATCAGAAAATAATAGACAAACAACATCAATTTTGGAGTTGTGCCCAGGAATGAGACAAAAACCTCCCCTTGCCTTGCTTATGTTACAAAGCTTTCTGGGTCCAAATGTCAGTTTAGTGATACCATGGATTAATGAGGTTTTTACACAAAAGCTAAGAAATCAAATAACTAGTATTGTGGATTTGCTTTTCTTCAGTGTTTAAACGAACCCTTGGAACTGTGAGATGGTAGATTCATAAAATTAAATTGGAAACACTAGATATGGGCAATAAATACGACTGAATAAAGTCTAAAACTACAAAAGAATATTAAAATACATTTGAGATTTAGGCTGAGGAAATATGACATAAAAATATGACAGCTATCATTGGGCTGGATATGATTTCAATTCTATGTTAGAATTAATAGGTATTCTTGTAAATGTGAAAGATGTGGTTAACTCCTATAACGTCTGCTAGCATGCTTCCTGTAATAATGCACAAGTTCACAGTAGTGCTTGTTATGAGGTATGTCAAAATTCTAAATGCCCTTTAAATTACAAAATTTATGCTAAATGTTGTAAAGTTTTAGCATTACCTATACATTTATATATCATTTTTATTTCATGCATTTTTCCCCTAAAATGGATCAAATTTCAAAAATATGGGTTGTTTAATTTCATAGGAATTTATCAGTGGTGGGGGAACATGGGGAAAGAAAAATTCAAGGGAAGGAATGCAGAGAAAAATGTTTTTTCCCCCATTCTGTTTTAGTGTGCCTTATTTTATTTATGTTAAAGGGCAAGCATTCTCTTTAGCAATTTTATTTTATTCAAACAAATTAAAAGCCTTCTAGACTAAGCAATAGCTTAAAAAACAAAAGCATAAGTAACATTCATACATCACAACGAAAAACAGTATTTGACAGAAAAGAACATAAACACAGATAATAGGCAGTAAGATAAAAAAGAAAACATCAAATGAAGAAAGATTAGTATTCTGAGAAATGCAGTACATTTGGCAAAAGCTCTCGTAATCAACGTGAGGGGATCTCAGGAATCCTCAGAGACAGTGAAGGTGAAGTAAGTGACCACTGCGTGTTCCCACTGCTTTGAAGGGGACAGTTATGCCTGTTTTAAAGCTCCAGCTCCAAAAGGCATTAGATTTCTCACTGCTTCAGAAACAAATTATGGCTATTTAAAAAACTTTTACATATTAAAAAATGCTTTAAATTCGTATATTATTTAGTGCCTTTAAGTATACCAATTTTGAATATCTCAACAGAGAAGGTACAATATGACTATACTGACCCAACTCTTAGGAATATCTGGGAACAGAAGAGCTCTCTCCTTGTTGTACACACTGCATACTAAGAACCAGAATGTTCCTATCAAAGATGTGTCATAAACAGGCTAAAATCTGCCTAGGAAATCTACAAACGAACATGGTTTTGTGAGGAAAAAGGGCAACAATATTTAGCCATGTATAAAGTTAGGAAATGTTATTTAAGACAGTTAGCCTTTATGTGTTGTCACTTTATACATAAACCCATATGGCAATACATACCAATAAAACCTTTTTTTGCAAGCTCCATGGTGAATCTTCTTGTGATCTTCTCCAATTCATTATCCTATAAAGAAAAAAAGACCACCAACAAAATAACAGTAGTAAAAGATATTTGGGGCGGGGGCGGCTGAAGCAGTGGCTCAGCTGTTACAGTGCTTGCCTGTCATGTGCAAGGACATGGGTTCAAACTCCAGCACCGCATACACTACTGTCAGAAAAACAAAAACCAGATGAAAAAATCCATCTATCCAACCAACCAACCAAACAACAACAACAACAAAAAATAATTCTCTTACTCTCTAAAAAAAATTTTTTTGGTATAAAAATCAGCTGGGGCATTTCATCATATTTTCTATGTATAGGACACTTTCATAAATTTTCTACTGTATAATCCATAAAGTAATAAGAATTTCCATTTTAAACACTGAAAATTAGGTTATAGGGGCTGGGGACATAGTTTGGTGGTCAAGCATGTGCTTATCATGTGCCAGGTTCTGAATTCAATTCCTAGCAAAGAAACAGAACAAAACAAAAAACCAGCAAGATGATAGACCTAGGGCTCCCCAAATCCCAGTTTCCTTTTATTTTCAAGTATATATATATTCCTTTTTTTTTTTATACAGTGAGAGAGAGAAAGAATCGATTTTATTTAGTTTTTCATGAGGCTTTCATTGCTCTAACACTTCTTTGGGTACGTGGTGCTAGGGTTTGAATTCACATCCTTGTGCATGCCAGGGAGGTGCAGCAACTGCTGAGCTGCTGCTTCAGCTTGTTTTTTTTTCTAAATATTAATTCATTTAAAAATAACTAA
This sequence comes from Aplodontia rufa, assembly GCA_004027875.1. NCBI lineage: Eukaryota > Metazoa > Chordata > Mammalia > Rodentia > Aplodontiidae > Aplodontia > Aplodontia rufa. Next base: position 6,466 of record PVKS010039088.1, on the reverse strand, counting down.
ATCTTAATCCAGACTAACTGAAAAATGATGTAACTGTATTAATACGAACCCTGTGATCTATATCCATGCATATTTTCACTTGAATGGTGAATTTTATTTTTTATACTGGTGATTGAACACAGGGACATTTTAATCACTGAGCAACATCCGCAGTCCCTTTTTATTTTGAGACGGTATTGCTATTTGCTTAGGGCCTTGCTAAACTGCTGAGATTACAGGTGTGCACCACCATGCCTGGCTTAAATGGTGAACTTTTCAGACAATAAAAATTGTATGTATTTATTATGTTTGTATATAGGTCATTAATTTAGTACTAGGTAGAGCACTGAAACTAGTTTTATTAACTAGGTATTGATTGGATAAACAATGATTTTTTTTACTGGATTACTTATTTGTCACTAGAACAAGATCCCTACATTAAAACTTTGGATCATCATAATTTTTAAACACAGATATAAGTGCCTAACAATATCAAAGTATCAATTACTTTTTAACCAAGTAAGAAAGTGAAAAAAAGACATTGATATTAAGCAGGTCTGTTATACAGCAACGCATTCAATGAGGTAACTATTTACTTATTTCCCTATTTCTTTTGAAAAGCAGAGAAGACCATTAATCTCAGGGGTATGAGGGTGACACAGAAGCCTAGGAATTTCAAGTCCTTTGGTAAATGCATTGTGATTACAAATATCACTTTGATACTTACTGTATAGTTCTTGGGATTGATCTTAACACCTGCTTTAGCACCCCCAAATGGCACATCTGAAAGGGAAGACTGAAAGTTGTTATTTCATATAAAGGTCAAAAAATTAAACATACAGATATTACAATCCAACACAGGTTAAGTATTTTTTATCTGAATACTTTATTACTCCAGCCCTAATGTGTCTGTAATTTGACTGAGACCTGTCTCATGAGTTATGAAATTTTCTAGTTATGGCTGTGTATCCATAGTTAGAAAAGTTTCAGATTTTGGAGGATTTCAGATACGTGATTTTTAAATTAGGGATGCTCAACCTGTATTAAAAAATGTATACTGGTTTGCATTTTAATTTTGGAAAACTGAAGAAATAGAACCACATTAATCTTCTCTAAGAATATTTTTTAAATAAAATGTTATCAAATAGAAATTAAAAGGCTAGCCAAGTTATGATGTATATTTAATCAATGCTCTTTTTGACTGCTAAAAGAACACTGTATTTACTTTCTTTATTTTAAATACTTTTTTTTTTTTTTTAGAGAGAGGGACAGTGAGAAAGAATCAATTTTATTTAGTTTTTTATGTAGGCTCTGCTGCTCCGAGACTTCGTTGTGTACGTGGGGCTAGGGTTCAAACCTGGGTCCTTGTGCCCTCTAGGCAAGCACCGTAACTGCTAAGCCACCAATCCAACCCCATGGACAGGGATGTAAAACAAAGATTTGTATTTATTTATTCATTTTGGAATTGAGGATTGAACCCAGGGATGCTTTACCACTGAGTCACATCTCCAGCCATTTTAATTTTTTTATTTTGAGACAGGATCTCACTGAGTTGCTCAGAGCTTTGCTAAATTGCTGAGGTTGGCCTTGAACTTGTGACCCAACTTGCCTCATCCTTTTTTTTGAGAGAGGGACAGTGAGAAAAAGAGAGAATCAATCTTACTTAGTTTTTCATGTGACTTTCATTGCTCTGACACTTCATTGTATATATGGTGCAGGGGTTCTAACCTGTGTCCTTGTGCATGCCAGGCAAGCACCATAACCACTGAGCCACTGCTCTAGCTCCCTGCAACCTCTTGTGTCACTGGGATTACAGGTGTATACCACTGGGGTCTGGCTAAAGATCTATATTTAGAGAAAGTCCAACTAAAATTCCCCACTTAAAAAAAAAAAAAAAAAAAAAAAAGGACTAAGCCTAGGGGTTACAGAGGTGTCTCAATGGTAGAGCGCTTGCCTGGCATGAGCAAGGACCTGGGTTCAATCCCCAGCACCACTTACACAAATAACTGTAAAAAAACAAAAATCAGATGAAAAAATAAAAACTGATTTCCTCTCAAAAACAAAACAAAAAGACTAAGCCTTAGTTAGACTAACTGAGCCTCGTGTGGTGGCGCATGACTGTAATCTCAGAGGTTTGGGAGGCTGAGGCAGGAGGATTGCAAATTTAAAGATAGTCTCAGTAATTTAGAAAGAGCCTGTCTCAAAATAAAAAATAAAAAAGCGCTACCATGTACACAATGAAGTATCAGAGCAATGAAAGCCACATGATAAAACGAAATAAAACTGATTCTCTCTTTCTCTCTCACTGTCCCTCTCTCTCTTAAAAAAAAAAAAAAAAGGGCTGGGGATGTGGCTAAGTGGTTAAATGTCCCTGGATTCAATCCTTGATATAAAAACAAAACAAAACAAAACTAATTGAAAAATGATGTAAACCTTAAAAAGTTTAACTTGAAAAAAATCAGTTCTGATAAAATATATTTCTATAGCATCTTAAAAAGTAACCTTGTGTGTAAACCTACTTCGCCCGAAGAGTTATTATGTAGCAACAAAGGTGATCACTTACCAACCACTGCACACTTATATGTCATCAGAGAAGCCAATGCTTTTACTTCATCTACGCTCACATCAAGGCTGTAACGGATACCTGGTGGTATTTAAAAAAAAAAAGAAAGAAAATAATAAAGTGTGTGTGGGAACAATGTATTTAGCACAAATTTCTGGTAAGTTTCAAAATAAACAAAAAGGGCTATAAATTAAAGATGGTCACAATATTGACATTTTATGTGCAGGCTATTTCTAATAACACTTGAAGTGTCTTATGTGTCAAAACACCATAAGAAGTGAAAAGAAAAAGCTGAAAGCCCAGAAAAGTCTACAGAATTAACACTGAATTTAGTTTTAAGTATTCTGATAACAAAGAGAAGGCATGATGTTGAAGATGTTGAAGCTCAGCTTTTGCTTTCTGGTATGAGTAAGATAAAAGAGTCAAGAGAAAGGATTCTTGGGGATTAAAGAGATGGAAGACATAGTCCCTGCCCTTAAGAAAGTTCTCACCCAATGGGGAAATAACTGACTGATTTTACAAGGAAAAAATGATCTTCAAATTAATGTTTTTGCACTTTCCAGAAAGTAATTCCCTCATAAGTCTTTAATTTCCTTTTATTGCCTGGTTTGGGGAATTTGGTAGCAACAATTTCAAGGATTCTGCTTTCTGACAACATGTAAACATGAGCAAATGGATTGTCACCAGGCTTGACAGGTTCAACTTCAACACTAAATGTCCATACAGATATTTTGGCTTCAAATGGATATACCCAAAGAGTTTCTTATGTCTGCTATTCCCCTTATCCAACTGCCAGCCTCTCTCAAGAGGGAGATGAGAGGAGCTGGAGTGGTGGCTCAGTGGTTCAAGAGCTTGCCTGGCATGCCTGAGGGGCCGGGTTTGAACCACAGCACCACATACACAATGAAGTGTCGAGCAACAAAAACCAGATGAAAAACTAAATAAAATTGATTCTTTTTCTCACTCTCGCTGTCTTAAAAAGAGAGAGAGAGAGAGAGAGAGAGAGATGAGAAACCTCCCCCCCTCACCATTTCTGCAAGGAGAGGAAATAGCCAAGTGGACAGCAACTCCACATCCTAATGCCCCTGGATCAAGAAGTCATTAGGTAGGCTGGAACGGTGGCTCAGCAGTTACAGCACTTGACTGGCATGTATGAGTCGAGTTAAAACCCCAGCACCACATACACATCTAAGTCTTGGAGCAATGAAAGCCACATGAAAAACTAAATAAAATTGATTCTCTTTCTCTCTCTCACTGTCCCTCTCTTTAAAAAAAAAAAAAGTCATTAGGTGTTTAAGTCATTCACCTTTCCAAGTTTTCCAGGGTTAAGCCACCTCTCTTTCTTTGTATTCCACTGTTCTCAATCCCAAGGAAGACAGCCTGGGTGGTGATGTCTTACTGCACACTGAGGGGGGCGCCCTGACACTCTGCCTGTATGAAGATACCCAGATGAAGAAGCTACAGCACATTTTCTATTCTCCCTCTGCTTATGTAACAGGAGACTGAGGGACATATCTTTTAATGATCAATTCTTCGATAAAAAGTTCTTCAGATAAACATATAAAACATCTTGTGGGCATTTTGAGAAAACTCTAGTTAATTTTAAAAGCAAATCTTTGATATGTTTCAGAAAATGTCGATGTATTGACACTTTAAGAGAATTCTTGTCTATAGTATACACTGACCATAAAGAGTAAATTCTGAAAACTGAACACATGCTTTGGTTTATTATAAAAATAAGAAAATGTCAGTAACAGTGGTACATATCTGTAATTGCAGCTATTTAGGAGACTGTGACAGGAAGACTGCTAGGAGTTCAAGGGTAGAGTAGGCACTATAGTGAGACTCTGGCTCCAAAAAAAAAAAAAAAGAATGTAGTTGAGCAATAAAGCACCCAGCTTCAATCTCCAGTACCCAAAAAATGAAAACAAAACACATCCAAAATCAACCAGAACTTTATTTTGTACATAACAGGTTCTCAAATTACTTGTGAAATAAATGTATTCATTTTTAAAATTTTAGAATGAGACAATAGGTTAATTTTTCCAGCAGACAACTGATATATAACTCTTTTATTTCATTGAGGTCTCTGTTAAAAATTATTGAGGGCCCCCCCTTACTGTCCTACTTAAAATAGCATCTCTCCCCCATGTCAACTCTCCAGCCCTTTCTACCTTGTTTGTTTCTCTCTCTCTCTTTTTTTTTTTTTAAAGAGAGAGGGGCAGTGAGAGAGGGAGTGAGAATTAATTTTATTTGATCTTTCACGTGGCTTTCGTTGCTCTGCCCCTTTGTTGTGTATGTGGTACTGGGGTTTGAGCCTGCGTACTCGCGCATGCCAGGCAAGTACCGTAGCTGCTGAGCCACCATTCTAGCTCCCATACATGTTTCTTCAGAGCATTTATTATAACAAATCTATTTATCTATTTACTGTCTGGCTTTCCCATCCAAAAAATTAGCACCAGGAAAACAGACTGTTTTGTTTGTTGCTTTTGTTCCTGACGCCTAACACAGAAAATGTTATGCACTAAGCACTCAAGTACATTTGAATAAGTATGTTTTTAAACAATTTCCCATAACTATTCTTACATAACATGGAAGAAATAAAACAATACTACAGAGTTAAAGTACATGGTCCTATAAAACGTCAGTAATATTAGGATGCAATATTTGTATCTTTAAAACAAAAATCATTTAAACACTAAGTAAAGCTAAGTAATGACTTATTACTAAGTAATACATAACAAAGCAATTTATTAAAAAAATCCAGAAAACAAAAAGCACCAGAAGAGTCTATAGTGACAGGAGATTGAACAAACAGCTTTATAAAACTTGGTTTCATTACTTCTCAAGATAAATTCAATAGGGATAGTAAAGCAAGTAAGTATTTAAGAATTAGTATCTGTCCTCTTATACACAGATCACTGTTTTCATTTTCTTTTAGAGCCTATGGAAGTGGCCACACTAATTTATTGATTGATTGAAGAATCCAGGCTCTTGTAACTGCTAGGTGAGTATGCCACCACTGAGTTATACACCCAACCCTGTGCAGGGTGGCCTCAAACTTGCCATCCTCCTGCCTCAGCCTCTTGATCAGTTGGGATTGCAGGGGCACACCACTGTGCCTATCCTTACACTTTTATTTTAATTTGCATTTAAAATAACGGGGGGCGGGAGTTACTTTCCCTTAATTAAAAGGCTAAAAGTTTTAACTAAAAAGTACTTGTAAGGTAACGCAATTATAGTGAAGAAACAGAAACTTATTTAACTATAATCTTCCAAAAAGCAAAAGCATACAAACGGCAAGCCAAACTTTCTTGATGAAAGTGCTAATTAGAAACCCGTCCACTCCTCCTATGAAAGTGGAAAAGAATCGTCAATTTTATTACAAAAGTCTGGAATGATGAGTCAGAAACTGTGTATAACAAAACACATATTTCCACTGGATGGAATCCAGGAATTCTTGTTTGTGAAACAAAATTTTCTTTCTTATCCATACCCATTTAGAATTTCCTGTCATACTTCAGGTATTTTGTGCAGGCTATGGATTAATGAAGAACTTTTATTGAGCTGAGATAAGGGAGGAGCTACAAGGAAAGTAGCAGAAGCTTGGTGGAATAAGCCCTAAAGAAGATAAGGGTGGGGGCAGGAAGAGGACAGTAGTTTCTGCAGGTGATATTCCTGGGCTAAAGAAAGTTTATTTAATATTCTAATTAATCAATAATGTTAACATTTTATTTCTGGAAATTAGCAGGTGTACCAGTATAGAATTACTTAAAGTGTTAATGTGGAAAACAAAATAATTTCAAAGTGTACCCATAAATGAAAAACTCTGTAGCAGGGGCTGGAGCGGTGGCTCAGCGGTTACGGCACTTGCCTGGCAAGCACGAGGACCTGGGTTCGAACCCCAGCACCATGTACACAACT
>PVKS010039087.1:0-17516 GCA_004027875.1 Aplodontia rufa | reverse complement strand
ATGCCAAACTATTCTGCTTACTCTAGATTAATGTTATTAAAAAATAAAGTACATGATATGTACTTATTAGAGAAGTATATTCTTTTTCCATAGCATGAGGACAATTATTTTAAACATAATACTAATTTTCTACAAATCTTGCATGCTTTTATAGGTTTGGAATTTTAGTCCATATTCCTAACATTGGTATGCATATTAGAGCAATTTTTCAAGTCCATTTAGTAACAAATGGAAAAAGGAAAGAAATAGATTTGACATTTATTGGGTAGCTTTCTTATGGTCAGGCTTTTTGCGCACATTATGTCATTTCATACAATTGTTTCATAGGTTGGAAAAAACCAAAACTCAGAGGTGTTAATTAGGTTCCCCAGAGAGGGAGAAACTGGATTATGTCCAGATCACTCCACCTCCAAAACCCCTTCTTTTACAACAAATTGCTCCCCATGGAGATAATAGCTTACTGTTCAAATGGCATTTTATTTACATTGCAAATAAAAATGGTTCCATCATTTAGAAATTATCATTAGAAAAACTTATATTTAGGATTACAGGCATCAGCTTTTGTTCTACTGCTGCCTTTTCTCACTCTACCCCTTAAAAACAATCTCTTGACTTTGTTTTCCTTAAACCATTAATGATATATTCATAGCTCTGCTTTTAAAGAAAATGGCATTTGTTTCCCTCTTCTTGCCTACAACTTTTATTCCACATTTTCCATTTTCCAATTTTGCTCTTTTACTCATATGATTTGACATTTGTAGACAAATATCCTTTTGTCCAATAATCAAATTATTCTTTCTGTATTATTTATTGATGGATTACAAATGTTAAAACAATAAACATTTAGACCTGTGTAGCTATAAACATAGTTTAATTGATGCAATGATCATTTGATTACATTTCATTTTCCCTTTCTTGTGCTCTTTCACAACCTTTATAAGTTTTCAAAATCAGATGTAACTTTTATGTAACTGTTACTTTTCATTATATTTTAGGGGTCAGTGAGTAACTAGTTATAGGTCAGCTATTTACCACTTTTTATCATGCCTTGAATTATTATTTATATGTTCATATTAAGTGTACATGCCTGAGTGATTTAGCTTCAAATTTACATGAGGCTAGTTGACATTATTTGCTGCATATTACTCAGGCCAAAGCATAATATTTTTAAAATAAAAATGTAGTTCCCTAATATACTTATCTCATTTATATTAATCATTCCATCTTTCCTTCCTTCATTCATTCAACAAATATTGATTATTCTGTGGCCCAAATACTAGTACACCAGCTGATTATATAGTTCTTAACAGTAAAATTTCATTTTTTCATAGAATTTGTCTACTTGTAGAAGTAATAACAAAATTACTAAGATATTTTACATTGCATTATTAATTTTAAAATTTGAAATATTAACTATAAACATAATCATGAATCTCATTAACTATTAAGACAGGAAACTCATCAAACATCATGTACTTATTCCATTAAGGTATGATTATTGTACCCATTACTTTTCCACTTTTCTTCTTGCAGTTGTTACCTATTCTTTATCTTTATGTCCAACTTCTTGAAAAAAACAACACTGATTATTCCAAGTGTACAAATTCCTCAGGCCCTTGCACTCTAACTTGTACTCCACTCTGTCACAGAAACTCTTTTGAAGAGCATCAAATGTGACTTAGTGGCGATCATGTTTATTGATATCTCACTTGTTTGCTCCTTTTTGTTCAATCATTGTGTCTTTTTCCTTCATTACATTCCCTTCTCCACTTTTGTGCCCTTATTCTACGGAGAATTCATTTTTTAAACTTTTACATTATTTCCTTTCACTTTCTTTTAAAAAACCTCTTTTTTTTTTTTGAGTGTTTGAATTATATCCCATATATTTTCCTTGGGAAATTTTTCACTGGAGTGGCTATACTTCCTCCTGGATGATATAATCAACACCCACAGTTTAATAATGATGAGGGCTGAATGGTATTCTCTGCCTCTCAAACTCATATGTTGAAGCTCTAATTATTGGAAGCTCATAAGCTTTTAACTGATAGGGTGTTTATAGGGAAATGTTTAAATCATGTCATTATGGTATATGGTAAGCTTCCAGCCAATATGAATGTTGTCTTTATAAGAAGGGTAAATTTAAAGACAAAACCACAGTGACAATGCCATGGGAATGTGAAAGGGAACGTCTTTAAACGAAGAAGAATGGAACAAACCTTTCATCACAGTCTCCAGAAAGAACCAACCCCACTTGTTAGGGTTTTTAGCCTCTCGGGTTCCCCCTGACCTGCAGGGGAGAAGGAGAGAAGCATGCCCCAACCATATAAGCTGTCAGAATAAGTTCATCCTATCCTCGACATGGGTCAAGGCCAAAGGCGTACAGTCCCTTAAATTGAGCAGATCCCATGACTGGTTCAAAGACTTGCTTTCTACCTTGGTTTGTGGGAGTGGGATATATTATTGCAGTTGATCCTATTTCCCCCCCATCTGTGAACACATTAGTGGCTCCCACCATAGGCCTGGTTGAAAAAAACTCCATTTCCCCGAAGCCTTCTGTATCACAAATACTGGGCTATTCCACGGACTCAAGGAGGGCCAATTGTGCCCCAAATTTAGCTGCTCAGAAATTATCTCTTTTAGTCTAATTTATTTATAGGGAGAGGCCACTGTTCCACCCACACAGGGGGGCCTGGTAGCCATTGAATGGCAGGCACTGTAGGAACAGAGGCCTTTAGGCTTGGGGGTGGGGCCATGCACGAGGTGTGGGGGCATTTTGTCTTGTAGCCTCAAACAGGGGATCTCCCTTATAGTTACTGAACCAGCCAGGCAGGTTAAATTGTTGCTGATATTCTTCATCCTCCAATATATCCTCATAGAGGGCCTTATGATCCATGGTGATGTAGACTTTGGCCTCTCCCAATATATCCTGACCTAACAGGTTAGCCGACAGACCAGAGGCCACAAGGGGTCACACTTCTCCCTGGCTGCCCTCTACATCTCTTCAGGGAAGTCATTCTTTAGCTTCCTCTGATACAGTATTTCCTCCCACCCCCAGCAAATGGGGCCCTGGGACTAACTTCCATTGGGGAGGGACCTCCTCCTTTCTCAGTACTGTACGGTCCACCGCCCCAGTGTCAGTCAGGCAGCGGAATGTTTTTCCCCCGCAATAAAAATGTCCATTTTAGGTCTAATCCCTGGGATAATGGGCACCGTCCAATGGGCCTGGGAGGAACTATGATAAGAGGCACCTCCTTTGGGGGATGGGGGCTGGAGGGTGCCCCTCAATCAGTTTAAAGGCTTCCCCTCTATGTCAGATTTAGATCTGCACTCTTTCTTCCAATGGAGCCCCTTTTTACAATGGGGGCAGGGTGCCTTCGGAAGAGTATGCCCCTTAGCTGGGTTTGAGGGACACCCTTGTGGGACTTTTTGCCCTGACTGGTGCATCAGACACTCTCTCCTAAAGTGGCCTGATTGTCCATACCCATAAAAGACCCCCTTTTGTGCTCTATTAGTAACATTGAGGGCGGTGGTAAGTGGTTCAGTTAGCAATGCTGTCTGGGCCTGTAGGGTGGCAACCAGGTCCTGGGACTGTTGAGCCTGAATGCCAACATCTTTGGTAGCCACTATCCATCGCCCCATTGACTGATCCTTCATCCCCACACATGCCAATTTGTGGTCAGTGGTCATTCCTTCCCAAAGTAACATCTTAACAAATTGGTCCCTTAGAGGCCCAGGTGGGAATTTTCTTTGTAGACTCCTCTCTACCCTCTCAATGAAGGTCGCCAGGTCCTCAGTAGCCCTTAGAGTTATACCAGCAATGGGGGTTTCTGAAGGTCCCTCCTCTAATTTCTTCCAGGCAGTCAGCCCCAAGGTGTGCACCTGCTCCTGGTATGGGGCAAGGATGGCGGCCTGTAAGAGGCCGGTAGAAAACTGATCAGTGGACCCAGAAAGCATCCCGTAGGTTATCGGGATTGGTGGGTTAGCTGCCTGATTCCTTTCCACTTGAACATGACACTCCTCAGTAAAGAAGGTGCACCATTTAAGGTACAGGGGGCCAGGGAGGATGCTTTGGTCAGGTTTTTCCAGTCCTGGGCGGTGCATTGCTGATGGGCCAGGCCTTGAAGAATAGTCTCGGCCCAAGGGGAATTGGGCCCATCCACTGAAACAGCCTTTTTTAATTCTTTTAGGTCTTGGGCTTCCCATGAATACCAAATGGTGGGCCTATTGCCCCTGGGGTTAACATTTACAGGTCTGGCAAGGAGGGGAGGTAACATGACCTATGAGATCTGTCTTGGCATATGGAAGTAGCTGCTGTTTATAAGATGGCGGCAATATCCTCTCTCTCCCGCCGTCAGTACAAGATGGTAGTGGTGCTTCCTCTTGGGAGGGGAGCGAACTTCCCCCACTTTCAGAGGGTCTCTGCGATCCCTCAAAGGGAGGAGATGCATGGGATCTCTAAGGGGAGGATGGGCAATAGGGAGGGGGCCGAGAGTTCCCGAATATCTCATCAAAGGGGTCGAAAGGAACCTCCTCCGAGCCCATCGCCTTGGGGGGCCTGACGGGTGTGATCGAGTCTCCTCAGAGAATGCTTCCCAATGTGGTGAGTTGGGTGGTTTCTGGGGGGCGGGGGATGGACCAGTCAAACAAATCAGCCAGCGCTTTCAGAGCTGGGTCTTCATGTTTCATATGAAATTGCCCCATCTCTTTAGGTATACACTTACCTTGAAACACGCTTGGCTTGGCTCGCAGATACTTTTGGTTCATTGCTTCCTTTCAGGTCCCTGTTAGGGCGCGAGTTGTTTTTAGCCTCTCGTGTTCCCCCTGACCCGCAGGGGAGAAGGAGAGAAGCACACCCCAACCAAGAAGGCCAAGAGAGGCAAGGGTCGGCTGACCACCCATTCCCAGCCCTCCCTAAGGAGGACAATCAGAGGTGTCAGGGAGACCAGTCGCAGCAAGACCTCGTTTATTGAGGAAGTGTGTGCGTTATAAAGAGTAAGGGGACCAATGAAAGGAAAGGTCAGCAACGGGCGGAGAGCCCGTGAAGGTAGGAGTTCCATATGCAGCAATGGGGACCACGAGCTGTTAACGAGGGGCGAAAGATATATTTAACCTATCCCATCAGGTGGTCCAAAGAGGCCTCAGGACCTCAAGGTGGTGCCCCTGAATAGGGTGTTGGGAGCCATTTTAATCGCATGTGTCCTCAGGAGGTGGTTTCAGCAAATGAGTTCCTCTTTCTGATGCAACGCTCTCAGTGCATTGCATGTTGAAGCCCAGCACCCACTAATACCATGATTTAAGACTTCTAGCCTCCCCAAGTACCAGATAATACATTTCCATTATTTAAGTCTTCTCATTTGTGGTACTTTATTATGGTAGCTATAGCAAACCAGTACTGATTTTAGTACTGGAATCATGATATTTCTATAACAAATACTTAAAGATATAGAAGAGGCTTTAGAATTAGTTAACAAATAGAGGATGAGTTTTGTGTTAAAGTTTCTATTGCTTTGAAACAATGTTGATAGAAAGAAATACTTGGTTAATGGAATTTTAGTGAGTGTTCATAAAGAAAAAAAGAGAACTACAGAGAAACCTTTCTTGTATTAGAGCACGTCTATTGTCATGAAGAGAATCTTGGTAGAAATTTGAATGTAGAAGGTGCTTCTGTTGACATCTGAGATGAAGTAGAGGTACTTGATATTGGAAAGTGGGGAAAGTTGATAGTTGCTCTAAGGTGGAAGACAACTTAGCTAATTTGTGTTCTATTGAATCTCAATAGAAGTTGAGTGAGGAACTTTGGAAATTTAGCTGAAGAGACTTCTAAGAAAAGTGTTGAAGGCACAATCAATTTTCTCCTTGCTATTTTTAGTAAAATGAAGAGAACAAAGATACAATCCAAGAAAATTTTAAGTATAATGGTTGGAGTAGAATAATTACAATTTGTGTGAGAGAAAATAATTACTTATATTAGTAGGTAGTAGTAAAGATGATGAAAGATAGTTGGAGGATATATTTTGAAAGTAAAGCTGATGTCACTATATTGGATGTAAATTTTAAAATTGAGGAGACAAAGATAGGAACTGTTATGGGAAATTTATTTATTTGTTTATTTTTTATTTGTTTAACATAGTGTTACATATTGGAGGGAATCATTGTTACATAATCATGTACATCTGTGATCTCTCCCTCTTCATCCATTCCCTGATCTCATGTCTCTTCTCTATTACCCCTGTGATATAATTGGAAATGAGCATATATATGCATATTAATTTTTTTTTACAAATATTTTCTTTCTTTCTTTTTTTTTTTAAAGAGAGAGGGACAGTGAGAGAGACAGAGAAAGGTAGAAACAACTTTATTGAGTTTTTCACATGGCCTTAGATGCTCTAACACTTAGTTGTGTACGTGGTGCTGGGGTTTGAACCCAGGTCCTTGTGCTTGCCAGCAAGCGCCAAAACCGCTGAGCCACAGCTCCACCCCCTGCATATTAATTTTTGAAATTTCTCTATCTGCCTGTATATAGTTAGGTTTCTCATGGGAGTCTAGTGTTCCCAGTTGTAATGATAATCCCCATTATCTCTACTACCCTCCCTGCCTCACTGCCTTAGCCAACACTTTCAATGTTATTTTTCCTCCAGGTTATGTAAATTTCAACTATGGTGATTTTATTATTTAAACTTAGCATTCATCCTGTCTTCGGTTTTATTCCAGCTTCCATCTATGGGATAAAACATTCAGCCCTTAAGTGTTTGTGTTTGGGCATTTTACTCAGCAAAATTTTTTTTGGATTCCCATCCATTTGGCTTCAGATGACATGCTATCATTCTAATATCAGAGTAGAACTCCAATATATACATATATATCACACTTTTGACCCATTCATCCAGCGAGGACCATGTGGGTTTGTTCCATAGTTTAGCTATACTAGGTTGAGTTGCTCTAAACATTGATTTAGCTGTGTCTCTGTAGTATGCTGATTCTAGTTCTTTTGGGAAAACACCCACAAATAGGATATCTCGGTCATATGATGATTCCATCCCTAGTTTTTTGAGGAGTCCCCATGTTTGCTTTCCAGAGTAGCTGTACAAGTCTGCAGCCCCACAAAAGTTACATTAATGTTCCTTTCTATCCACAACTCATCCAGCATCTGCTATTGTTTGTATTCTTCATTTTTGCCACTCTGAGTGGAGAAAGGTGGAATCTCAGTGAAATTTTGATTTTTATTTCTCTGATTGGAGTGATGTAGAATATTTTCTCATATATTTATTGGTTTTTTTGACTTCCTCTGTTGAGAAGTTTCTGATTAGCTCCCTAGCCCATTTATTAATTGTATTATTTGTGTTTTGGTGTTCAGTTTTTTTTAAACTCTTTGTATATTATGGATATTAGTCTCCTGTGGAGGATGAGGTATAGCCCGCAGTCATTTTCTCCCATTCTGTAGGTTCTCTCTTAACATTCTTATCTAATTCTTTAGCTGTGCAGAAGCTTTTCAGTTGAATGGCATCCCACTCATTTATTCTTGTCCTGAATTCTTGTGATATGGGAGTCTCTTTAAGGAAGGAAGTGGCTACATCAGTGTGTTGGAATGTTGATTCTATTTTTTTCTTCTAGCAATTGTATAGTTGCTGGTTTCATTCTTAATTCTTTGATCCATTTCAATTTGATTTTGTGCAGGGTGAGAGATAAAGATCTAATTTCAGTTGTCTTCCTATGTCTGTCCAGTTCATCTTGAACCATATGTTGAACAGTTTGTTTTTCCTCCACACTATATTTTTGCTCCTTTGTAAATTATCAGATGTTAACACATGTGGGTTTGTTTTAGTATCTTCTGTTCTGTTCCATGGGCCTTCATGTCTGTTTTGATACAAATAACACACTGTTTTTGTTACTACAGGCCTATAATATAATTTCAGGTCAGGTATAGTGACACCTCCTGCTTTGTCTTTCTTGCTTAGTAATGTTTTGGCTCTTCTGGGTTTCTTGATATTCAAAATAAATTTGAGAATTGCTTTATTTCCATGAAGAATACCATTGATATTTTGATGGAGGTTGCATTGAATCTGTACAGGGCTTTTGCAGAATGGCCATTTTAATGATACTGATTCTGCCTCAGAAGAACTTGGAATGGTTTTCCATTTACTCAGGTCTTCTGCAATTTCTTTTTTTAATTTTCAATAGTTTTCATTGTAGAAGGCCTTTATATACTTTGTTAGATTGATGCCCAAGTATTTTATTCTTTTTGAGGTTTTTGTGAATGGGACATATTTCTTGATTTCTTTTTTGGCAGAATTGCTGTTGGAGGATTGGAAAGCTATTGATTTATGAGTGTTGATCTTGTAACCAGTCACTCTGCTAAATTCATTTACAAGTTCTAGTAGTCTTCTGATTGAGATTTTTGGGTTTGTTAGGTATAGGAAAATGTCATTGGCAATTAGAGATAACTTAAATTCTATTTTTATATTTGAATTCTTTGATTTCCTTCATTTTATTATGTCTATTTGGTGTTCTACAAACATCTTTAATTTGAATTTCTGAATCAATTCTGATATTGGGTGAATTTTCTTTGCTTATCTCATCTAGACGTTTCTTTATTTCATTTGTTTGTTGTTCTGTGTTTTCTTGTACCCCATTTTCTCTGTTTTTTCTGTTTATCCTAAGTAAGTCTTTTTTTCTTGTATATCTTCCTTTCGTTCAATATTACTAAGCCTGTGTTTGTTATCTGATGTTTATTATTTGAGTTCTAAAGTTCTATTTTTCTACTGATTTTACTCTGATTTTAATACCTTTCATTGAGCTTTTAATTTGGTTTTCTGTGTTTTTCAGTTCTCAGAGCTCTGCTATGTGTCTTTTCAGAAAGTCTAGCTCTTTTACAAATTCTCTACTCCTAAAATTGCTCTTCTATTTCATTCCTTAATTTTTCTTTTAATTCTCTGATTGTTTTCATAATCAGATTGTTGATACTTTTTTCTAGGTTTTCATCTGGCACCCTTTCCATGGACTCCTTGGCTGGGAATTTATGGGTTTGACAAAGAGAAATACTTCCCTTCTTCTTCATTTTCATTGCTAAGGAGTGGTGTCTGTTAGCCCTCTTTGGTTATTTTACTTTGGGGATGTTGAAGAGTTGTGAGGTTTTTATCTCTTCGTTAACTTGGGCTCAGTGAAATTGGGAAGCTGAAATTAATAGCAGGCTCCCTAGTCTATGGTTAAATATTGGCCTTTGTGATTTCTATCTAATAGTTCACATCATAGGACAAAAGATACAATATGAGCAGCCATTATGATTATGAAGCCAAAGGAGAGCAAGTATAAATATACTATAAGAATATTATGGTTACCAAAAATAAAAATAAAAACAAACAAACAAAATTTAAAAAAAATGGAGATACAGAGGATAGAGGTAGAGAATGGGAGAATCATTTTAGGAGAGGGGTGAGTGTCAGAGTGTAGGTTTTGGCTATTGCCATGTGTTTAACACATTAAACAGTGTTAACCTACTTACTTCTAAAACTGTTACCATGTTATTTATCACCTATAAGCAGAATGGTAGGATTAGTTACTATCTTTGATTACAACACTCTTTATCCTCAGACTATAGTGTATTAAAAGCAAGCAAGCATTCTCAAATTTGGTATTCACATTGAATTTCCATTAAGGCCTACAATAAGGATGAATAGACAACATGATCAGTAAAAGCATATAAATAACCGCGTTGATCTGGTTAATTTGTTCCTTTCGTAGTGATGCACTATTAATTATCACCTGTGGTAGGAAGATGTGATTAGCAATTACTCCATTTGGAGCAAATTGACATTAAGCCTAGACATGTCTGAGAGTAAAGAACTAGGCTAGGAAGGTTGACAGTCTTGTGATTATGAAGCCAGAGGAGTGCAAGTATAGATATAGTATAAGAATATAATGGTTACCAAACATAAAAATAAAAAGAAACAAACAAAAAAATGGAGAGATAGAGAATAGAGGTAGAGACTGGGAGGATATTTTGGGAGAGGGGTGAGTGTCAAAAGTGTAGGTTTTGGCTATTGCCGGAGAATAAGAAAGATGTGTGTAACAGAGAAGTAGACTACTAGTGGTGGGCTTCAAGTGGTGGGCTGTGTACTAATATTTACATTAAAGCAAGTGTTCAAAGGAAAGGTAAGAAATAAGTAAGTAGAAAGAAGAAATAGGTTCACAGCAACACTTGCTACAAAGAAACACATAGACATTTAAAAAAAAAAAATCAAACTCTATTATATGGAGTTGAAGCAGTCCTGCTGATCACTAGTAAATTTTGACCAAATTATTTTGGGATATTGTCCCAGAATTTAGGAGCTTGTTACTTGGGAGGGGCAGGGGAAGGGTTTGCCCTGGGGCAACTCTTTCACTCCCTGATCCAATTGTCTCTAGTTTAACTGTCTTGCAGACTACACTGGCTCCAGACTCTCCTCTTCCTTGTCTCTGAGTTTGCTCTGGGGTTGCAGGGGGATCTGGGAGATGGCTGCAGCTCAAGTTGCTCAGGGATGGAAGGGGCAACCATGTTTTCTCCTCCAGGGCAGAGATGCAATGGAGTTGTCAAGTTTAAGCGCAGATCAGAGTTCTGTTTGCATGCTGCCCATTCACAGAAGAGTGTAGCATCCTGACAGGATTGTGGGGATAGCTCCCTTAGATTCCCAGCTCCATTTCCCTGCCTATTTGACTGATCACTACAGTCTGACCTCCTCAGAGGAGGTGTCTGCCCCCTCCTTTGCAGCAGAGATGCCTAGAGGACCTGCTTTCAGCCCAATATAGCTATTCTAGGCACAGTTGTTCTCTTCATGGCCCAGAGAATCAGACTGAGTTGATCACCCTGTCACCTGGTGCTCTATTGATTTGGGGGTGAGAGTGGTTCCCAGCGACCAGATGAGTGTGAATTAGTTCCTCTTTTCCACTTGCTACACCAGATTCTCCCGGTCACTGAGCTCCCACTGACCCTCGCTGTGTTCAGTGAATTTTTTCCAATGCAAGTGCCTTGCAGGAAGGAAGCTTTCTCTGCGTTTCTTTCAGGTCAAGAAGGGTGTTTGTGTGCGACTTGCTGTCCACCGTTTTCCACCACCCCCAGGTTCCTGCTATGTGAAATTCAAGTAATGTATTCATCCTTACTGGCATTCAGATGTTTAGGGAGAAGCAAATTTTGAGAAGGAAATAATTGTTTCAGCATATGAAATTTTAAATTCCTGTGGGATACTCAGCTACAAATATCAAGCAGATATTTGGATATACAGACTTGGGTTTAAAATGAGAGTATAATGTTGAAACTTTATTTCTGGGAATCATAAGTATAAGAATGTACCTTGAAGATACAGGACTGGGGGAGGGGGACTTACATAAGCATTTGCATGTAAGTAGTGAAGAGAAGTCTTTGGACTCCCAAGAGTGGTCCAAGATTCAGTGTATGAGAATCCAGGTTTAAAAAAAAATAATTAAGGAACAGATCTAAATAAGAGGGCCTGTGCAATCTTAGTGCAAGATGTGTTTCAAAAAGGACAGAATATTTTAGAAGCTTTGTACTGAATGTTCATCACTAGTTTCAGGAAGCTAGATGTCATGGGTGATCTCATAAGAGCTGTTTTTGGTGAAGTCCTGAATTAGTAAAGGCTGAAACCTACTTATAATAAATCAGCTGATTCCAGGTGTCTGGTAGCAGTGAGTACTATAGCAGCTTTTCCACACTAATGGTTAGAATTCTGGACAAAATATGTAAAATGATTATATTCAGACTTAAAAACAGGCAATGTGAGACTGTGATCTATGAGGGTAAGGAAAACAGTGAGACCATCTCACTAAAGCAAGCTCCACTTTGTGCCCAGAGGCATTTATAAGATTCTGGTACAGAAAAAGATAATCCAAGTGGTTCATCACATTTCTCTGAGCTGAGGAGACAGAGTTCTGAGTTCAAGCGGAGGAGGTTATGAGAAGACGGAAATACCTGGAGTTGAGTACCAGAAAGAGGGAAATTTTGCTAAAGGCTCCAATAATCTGCATAGAGTTCCCTTTGAGATACGAGCTTGGCAAAGAATAATAAATAGGACAAGAAAAACTACCAGGAAGATGCAAAATAAGAAATCTTGTGTGGTGTTAGGAAAAATAGACTTCTAATCAAAAAGTGGAGAGATCTGGTTTAATACTTTAGAAAGCCATTAGATACTCAAGAAAGGTAAGTCCATTGCACATGTGTGGGCAAACTATTTTAAGAATAATAATAGTACTCTAAAAATAACTCAAAAGAGCTTAAAAATAAGACTTGATTTTATAATAAAACTTATTTACAAGTAATGTCAAGATAAAACTCAGCAATCTTTAAAGGATGATAAAATTTGGAGACTTGAAAAATGTAACATTGAAAATGGTTAGCCTTTTAAAAGATTTACTAGATAGTGAAAGAAACAACAACACATTTGATAAACTGGAAAAATAACTAGTCTGTATGAAAAGACATCAATTGCAAAGATGATGAATTAGCAAAACTTTTAAAATCAGTTTGCAAGTGTGTTGGCAGAATGTGAATGAAAACATGGATGCACTGAAGAAGGAAATTTTTTTTAGGGAGATAACAAAAACAACCTTAAATACATGTAGGAATACGTAACATCTAATGTAGCCAAAATGATCCTGAGGAGAAGAAACCTGGAGGCATCACACTTTCTGATTTAAATACGTATTTTAGAGCTACATTTGCCAAAATATTGTGGGATTAGCATACAGACATTCATACATAGCAACAGAATATGAAAAAGAGCTTAAAAATAAACTCATGCAAACATATTCACCTTTATAAAGAGAAGAAAAGAAGCAAAATAAGGACAAAATCAACAGGTTGAAAAGGTTACCTACAGAATGGGAAAAAATAGTGTAGGAAACTCACATAACTCAATAGCAAAAAACAAATACATTATCTGGTTCAAAGAAAAAAGGCAGAAGACTTGAGTAGACATTTCTCCAAAGAGATTTGTTCAATTTCTTGTGCTACTGATATATTTCATAAATTGAAAATTGTGTTGAATGTGACCTTTGATATGAGCAGTGTGTTTTCATTTTCTGGGTCATGGGCTCCATTCGAAAATCTAATTACTATTCTTACAGATGGGGTGGTAAATAATTCATGTATAAAATGTCATCTAAAATATCTGCAATTTGTCATGGGTCATTTGAATTGCAGTAAAATGGTGCAGGTCTGAAGAAAGTGATTTACTTTAGAACATCAACAACATTTTTTTAAATACTTCAAGTTCTAAAATTTGAATATTAGGGAGAAGTTCTTAACTGATTTGATTTTTGGCAAACTGACTTCAAGGGATATGTTCCACTTTCAAAGAGCCCTACCTGACCTGATAGTGTCAGCATGTTTATCCCAAGTTATAACAAATAGAAGTTCCCATTTTTGGTCAGAAAAAAAGGTTAATTTATCAGTAGGGAATGTTGAAAGAATCCATCTCGTTCTTTGCTTTTAGAAGAATAAATAAAAATCTTGTATCTATGCTAATTTTATTAATTGCATTAGGAAAACATTTATTTTCTATTTTTCATGTGACATTTATATCATAGAATACCACTCTTTTCATCAGTTAATGATCCACTTACAACATTGTTGCCATTTGTTGTATCTTAGGAGGGCATATAATTTTTAAAAAAGTGAAGAATTATGGGACTTTGGGATAAGTACTTCATCTCATTTATTCCTCCATTAGATGGAAATATACACCAATTTTTTTCTATGTGCCTGGTGTTCTGTATAGTGTCATTTAGTTTTCAAGATATCACTAGAAGGTTTTTCATCCATTTATGATGTGCAAGTGAATGCTGGGAGCTAGAAAGAGAGCAAAATGTTGGATGACCCTTGCTTCCATGGAACTTTCAGTTTAGTTAGTGGGGACTATTTTGAGAACAAATACTAAAAGAAAGGTTAGTTTAATGGTATGAAAGGCTAAACCAGAATATAATGGAGACACATAATTTGGATTTCAATGCTATCAGAAAAAGCTTCTCAGACAAGTGGCTTTTTTGGATTAGACTCCCAGGAAAGAATGTTCTGGATAAATGGTTCCACATGAGAAATGCTGGGAGCTTAAGAGTGAAGAATGCTTGTTATCACTGGAGTCAAGAGCACAGAGGAGGGGGAAGTAATCTGGGTCTGGTTTGTTAAAAGATGTCATAAGCTTAGTTAAGAAGTTTGAACTTGATACTGATTGTAATGCTCTGTAATACGATGATTAGATTTTAGCTTCAAAGGGTACTGATTCTGTCAAGAATACAAAATTAATCAAGAAACAGAAACTTGAGATAGGGGTACTGATCGTGTGTCTGTGGCCCTCTCCCTCCAAGCCAGAAATAATAGTTGTCTTGGACTTGGGTTGTACAACTTTGGCTGGATAGAAGTGATTTTATTAGAACAATATTAGAAGACATAATCACTAAGATTTGTGAACTGAGTAAATGCAGGGAAGTTAATTTGGCATAGCCTAGTTTCCTCTTCTGGGAAAGGGAAAGAATATCACCAGGAAGATCAGTGCATTTCTGGATAAGAATGTTAAGAATGTTAAAGCAAAACCAAGGCCATAGCTTGAGACAAGCCAAAGAACATTCAGGCAGCCAGTGTTGTACAAGTCAAATACTGCCAATGGTCTAGTGGATGGCTGGGTGTGGGGGAAGAATAATAAATGCTCCAAATTCATTTCCAACCACCAAACCACCAAACCTAAAATTCTGGTCTGTAGTAACTTTGCTCGTGTATTTTGTAATATCTAGAATGAAGATTAAAACCTAAAGTTTGTGACTGTAAAAAAAACAAATGTTTTATTCACTTTTTTTCCCAATTAATTAGATTTCATATTTTAGCAGTTCTAGATTTATAGAAAAATTGTATACAGATATTAAATATTTCCATATTTATCCCCCCTCATACCTAATTTTAAACATCTGCTATTAGGGTAAGATATTTGTTAAAACTAAAGAGCATATAATTTTCCATTATTAAGTCCATAATTTATTTTAAGGTTTGCTTTTTATTTTATATATTCTATGGGCTTTTACAAGTGTGTAATGACGTATTCACCATGACGTCATACAGAACAGTTTCCTTGTCTAAAATATTTCCTCTGCTCCACCTTACATTCCTCCACTCGCCTTCTCTTCCCAGGTTGGTGTCAATCAGGGACCCTACTACTCTAGTTTTGCCTTTTCTTGAAATTCCTGTGGTTAGAATTGCTGAACTTCTAGCCTTTTCAGATGGGCTCTTTTTTTCTCTTAGCTATATGCATTTGAGTTTCTCTATATAAGTTCCTGGGTTGATTGCTCATTTCTTTTCCATGGCTGACTAGTTCATCTAGTTCATAGCATACAAGTAGCACAAACTGTTTATCCATTCACCTATTGCAGGTTGTCTTGGTTACTACCAAATGTGTGCAACTGTAAATAAAATTGCTATAAGAATTTATGTGCTGATTTTTGTGTGGACATAAATCATTTTGGTAAATATCCGTGAACCCAATTGCTGGCTCATCTTTAAGAAATATAGTTAGTGTGTATTTTTAATGTTTGTATTAGTGTACTATAATTATGCATAATATTGGAGTTCATTTTTATACAATCATACCTACATGGAATATAATTTGTTGCACCTCAGTCTCTGATCCTTTTTTTCCCCTAACTTCTACATATAGGAGAACACATTTGACCCTTGACTTTCTGAGTCTAGCTTCTTACTACTTAGCATAGTGTTTACCAGTTCCATCCATTTGCAAGCAAATGTTTCTGTTTAAATTTGTTTTCTTATTGTAAACCACTCAGTTTTATTATTTTGGTAACTTTAAATTTAAAATACAGCACTTCCAAATAACTCATTGTTTAATATACTTTTCTCTCACATGTGAAATCTTGAAAAAGATGAAAAAGATAACATGAAAGTAGAAGGGAGACTGTTAGAGAAGAAGAAAGAGATCTTGGGAGGTAGTAAGGAAGACATGAGGAATAGAAGTGATCAAAATATGTTATATGTACTTAGAGATATGCTGCAATGAAACCCATTATTATTTTATGTACTAAAGTTGAACAAAGTGATAAAAATTTGATCCTTCTTATAATCTTTTTAATAGTGTACTCCATTAACATTTAAAGTCATTTTCTGTGATAGATTTAGATCTACCAAAATTGCTTTCTGTTGTTCTCTAATATTTTTCCCTCTAGTTCTCCCTTCCTACTTTTTAATTTGAATTGTTTGTTGTAGTTGTTAGGTGCAAAATATTTTGTAGTTGCCTGGTGTAATAATACTTCATAGATTAGAAACCTCCACAAAACACATATTTTTCTTCTCTCTCTCTCTCACACACACACACACACACATACACACGCACACACTTTCAATTGAGAATGAAATATTATTTTATAGTCACTTAAACATTAACCACTTCTGATCCTTTTCTTTGGTTTCTGAATTTGCAAAGTGCCCCAGTATCATTTATTTGAAGCCTAAAAAATATTCTTGTACTTTTCTTGTTGTATGATTCTGATGGCAGTGTACTTGCTTATATTTCTTCATTATTAAAATATGATTTATTCCAAGTTCCTCTATGAATCATTTCTCACTAGATATAAAACACTGGCTTTTTGGTTTCTTTCTTCATTCTTAACTTTAGGATATTTTACTATCATTGCTTGGGTTTGTAATTTCTGATGTGAGTCCTTGGTTTTATGACTCTACTCTTTTTCTTTGTGTGTTTTCAGGATTGCTTGGAGTCTGTTGAGATCCTTCAATGAGTGTGTTTGTATGTGTGTGTGTGTTTTCATTTTTCACTTTTGTTTTCTTCCCAGGAATCCACCTTTTTTCTTTCCTTTTCTCTTTGTTTTTTGAATTGGATAAGATCATCTGTTGATCTATGGTCAGGTTGGCAGACTCTTCTATCACCTGCTTTCTTTAAAACCCATCCATTGAATATTCTTCATAAACATTAGGTTCCTTTATTTAATTTTTAAATACTTTTTATTTCTATGCTATAATTTCCTTTTATTTGTGACAAGTATATTTTGCATTACCTCACTGATCATATAATTCTAACATCCAGCCTATAAAGACTGATGTCTATTAGTTACCATTTTATTTGTTTCCCATGAAAATGAGAAGTATTATCATGGCACCTCATATGTTGAGAAATCTTGCATTGTATTTTGGGTATTTTGTCTTATTGGGGAGACTTCAGTCTTGCAAAGAGTGTTTTGTTTCTTTATTGGTCATTTAATCTGGTTCAACTCAAAGTACAAACTTCATCACCCTTGAAGTAGTTCAAATATTAGTTTAAATTATATCTATAACCCATGTGCTTGAATGCATAAATTTATACACAGTATTTATGGTTTATCTTCTCTGCCTCTCCCTTTTAAATTCTGCAGTTTCCCTGATTATTCTCTTCTCCATTCCCTAGATCTTTCTAGTAGGCTTACTATGAGGGTTTTGCCACCCTATATATGGTTGTGATGACCACAGCTGCCTTCAC
>PVKS010039086.1:0-17519 GCA_004027875.1 Aplodontia rufa | reverse complement strand
TATCCAAACATCCAAAGACCACAACCGCCAACCACCAACCACCAAATGCACTATCTGGGAGTCCGACAGGTCACCACTAAGAGCTTCCTGTACTTATGGACAAAAACCAAGCTGCAGCCACTCTCTCATATACCTGGTATTTGAAATGACCACCCAATGGCTTTTGGGGAGATCAGAGCAAGAAATGGCGCAGTCATGCCTGGTCATAACCTCCAGTGGTCATCTCCCTTGGGATCACTGGGACCTTTTCCACTTTCAGAATAAGATAAAAAAGGACTCCAGAAGCATTTGGCTTTCAATAGATTATGATTACAAATTAAAATTTGTACAGGTATGCTCAGGGCCTTCAAATGCAAATGACCATGAGGCTTACCTGTGGGAGCAACTCCTTTGTCCCAGAGGCAGGAAAACTAAGAAGTGGGAGTGGACACAGATGGGAACTAGGAAAGATTTGCTATCTGTTTTGCATAGATTTTAACCAATGACTTTGGTGCTTACTTTCAATGCCTGTTTTGCATAGAGTTTAACCAATGGTGTTGGTGCTTTTCTGAATGCCTGCTTTACATGAATCTTAATCAAGGCTCAGACCCAAACCAATATAATCCCTGGCCTAACCTCCATTAGACTGTGTCCTGCTTCTAGGTCCCCCTCCACCTTGTGGAGTCTCTGCTTTCCTTCCTTAAATAAATCCTACTCCTTTTATTTTACTCTCTCTTCAAAAAAGAATAAAGAAAAAAGAAAGAAATTAAAATTTGTGTAATTATTCATAGCTTTTTCACTTTAAGCAAAAAATCTATAATAATTTTAGGCTTTGAAAGATCTCAATGTATCTACACTCAAGGTAGCCAATTCCTTTTTCTTCCAACTACAAATAGTTGATGTCATAAGGACGGTGGCACCTTACTCACATCCAGACACTGAAACAAATGCTGTGTTCCCTAAGCACTGTAGAGCATGGTATTAACGCTTATGGGACTGAGAGGGAGGAAGAGTTCATCCTAATTTCCCCATATCATCAGACTTCTCATTAGAAACTCTGGAATGCAAAATGCAGTGGGCTGATATATTCAAAATGATGAAGGACAAAGCGTGGAACCCAAGAAAGCTGTAACCAGCAGAAGTGTCCTTTTTATAGGGGCAACAGTAGGAAATGTCCCAACATGATTGTGCCTCTTCATCCTGCTGTAACAAAATACCTTAGAATGGGTAATTTATTCACACATATTAACTTCTCCCAGTTCTGGAGACTGGCAAGTTCAAGGTCAAAGGACTTGGTTGCTATATCCTCACCTGAGGGAAGGAGAAGAGGGTGAACTAATTCCCTCCAGCATGCCCTCCACTTTGTTTTTTCTGGGATGTCCTGGTGATTGAACCCAGGGACTTGCAAATGTTAAGCTAGTGCACCTCTGAGTTACATCCCCATCCATTTTATTTTGAGACAAGTTCTTGGTAATGTGCTCAGGCTGAGCTTGAATGTGTGATCCTCCTGCCTCAGTGTCTTGAGTAGCTATGTTATGGTTTAAGTATGAGGTGTACCCCTCAGGCTCCTGTATTAGTACAGGAACATTCAAAGGTAAAATGATTGGATTTTGAGAGATATAACCTAAGCAGAATATTTTGTTTTCTCAAATGTTTCTTTAATAGTGAACTTAAGTTTTGATTATAGCTCATACAGGTATGTTAATTTAAATCATAGTTCCCTTATTATCTTATCTTTTTTGTTCTTTTAATTTATTTTCCCTTATTATCTTTTCATTGAAAGATCAAGAACCCTTGTTTCTTGTGCTTTCTTTTCCACTATTACTATTAACCTGGTTTTCTTTACATTTTATTGAAATACATTCTCTAGACATTTTATGCCTTTGGATGTGCTATAGTGGGGCTAAAGTGGTGACTCAGCAGTAGAGTGCTTGGCTGGCATGCTCAAGGACCCGAGTTCAAACCCCAGCACCACATACACAACTAAGTGTTGGGAAAACAAAAACCAGATAAATGTGTTGTAGTATTGAGAATAGACTATTCAGTTTGTTGCACTACCATCTCATGAAAGGTTAGACTGTGGAATAAATGGCTACTTTTAAATATATAATTTCTTTAAAAAAAATCAGTTCCCAGAAAATATACATTTTAAGGATTGTATTTTGAAGTTTGGTAGATTTTACAACCAGAACATTATTTATTTTCTGATTTTTCCATCTGGCTACATAATTTCGTGTAATTCATATGGATGGACCCTTGAATGGGATGTGGATATGTGTTTGTTTTGCCCTACAAAGCATGTTAATTGCTTTATAATCCCCCCTGAACTGTTCATTTTAAAAACTTAATCACCTTGTTAAGGGTCGGCAAAGAAGAAAGCTTAAAATATGCAATAATTACATTCAGCATGGGTGAGATTTTACTCTGACAGAAGAATGCAAATTCTGTCTAGATCCTATACTGCCCTAACGCTGATCTTCCAAGTTTAAGGTATGAAGTTTTGTTAGTTTGCCACATGTGTGCAGTGATGTTTTTCTCTCTCCCCTTTTAAACAGCTTTCCATGTTGATTTTAGTAAACTTGCTTGTGTTTCCCTAAGCACTAATATAAGAGTATTTTTTGGGTAATTAAAAATAAATATTGTTCTGGAAAGCAGTGTGGAGACTCCTCAAAAAATTAGGGATGGACCCATCATATGATCCTGCTATCCCTCTTCTGGTTATTTTTCCAGGGGATTTAGAATCAGTACATTACAGCGACACAGCAAAATCTATGTCCATAGCAGCTCAATTTATAATAGCTAAATGATGGAACCAACCCAGATGCCCCTCAATGGATGAATGGATCCAAAAACTGTGGTATATACATATACCAAGGAGTTCTACTCAGCAATGATAAACAATGATATCGCAGCCTTTGAAGGTAAATGGATGGTGATGGAAGAAATCATGCTGAGTTAGCCTAACCCAGAGAGTCAAGGGTCGAATGTTTTCACTCATTTGTGGAGCCTGGAGTTAAACCCAGGCCTGTGTGAAAGGCAGTCAGTCTCATGTATTAGACCCAGCAAAGGCATAGTAACACATAATCTAGGGCAATCATAGATACGTATCAGGAGGGGGCACGTGGGGGGGGAAAGGAAATAGGAAGGGATCTAGGGGGTAAATCTGATTTAAGAATATACACATATCCTATTGTTACTTTGGGTGCATTTTTGATTATGTGATAATTAAATTTCTTAATAAAAATAGCATATGTAATACCTTTAAAATCAAGGACTATAATTATACTACTAATAAAAAATCTCCCCTTCAAAAAAATGGAAACAAATATTGTTCTTTTTTCTGAAAATATATTTATTATAAGAAATTCAATATGATAATATAAAGAAGCCAAATGCAGAAAAATGTCTAATACCTCCCTCATGCATCTACAGGCCTAGGGAAGAGCACAGGAACCCCACAGATCCTCTGGTACCGCTATTACCTTCAACTTTCCTACCTGGCATTTCCCCCGCCTCTGTTGTTCTTTCTCTGGGCTAAGAATGTCTTCTCGTCTTCCCTGGGAGCCCTCTCTTCCCATCATCCCATGTTGCACACCAGGGACTGCAGAGCTGTTTCAGGGTTAGTACCTTCCATGAGCTTGTCGCTCCAGGCAGCCTTTTAGCCAATATTTCTGACATCTCAGCTGTAGAAGCTGTTGGCAGCTTCCAAAATACTTTGGTCCAAGTTATTTAATCCTCACCAAAACACCTCCTGGGTGGTGCATGTTTTTATTCCATACCAGACTCTTCAGGGATTTTTCTTTTCCTCTAGAGGTCAAGGGCAGAAGGAAGTAGGATAAAAACAAAAAAACAAAACAAAACAAATCTCATTTTCTTTGCATTTCTGATCTGAGGCACTAAAGACCTCTGTGTCTCACCCCAGCAGTGAGTATTTTGGTGGAGAGAAAGCAAAGATCCTGCAGAACTCTCCTGCAGCCAACCTGAAAATTGAGAATGCAGCTTTTGAAGGACAAAAGAGTCTGTTTCTGAACTCCAATCTAGAATCGAGAGAGAAGGAGGAAGAAGTCTCTAGAAATTAGATTGAAAGAGGCACTTCCTGGGCTGGATTTCCAATTCAGTGGTTGAGCACGTGCCTAGCATGGGTGAGGCCCTGGGTTCAATCTACAGCAACGCAACAAAAGTTAAAAATTAAAAGCAACTAGAACAAAAAAAAAAAGAAGAAGTACTTTTGGATATGAAATTTAAAATTTTTGAAATTTCATTTTTTTACAATTTGTTTTAACTAATACATGAAACATAAAAATTATACATATTAATAGGGTATCATGCCATGTTTTGATACATGTATACCTTGCATAATATTTAAATTGACTTAAGTGTATTTACCTCTTCAAACGTTTACCTTAGCTGTGTGGTGAAAACTTTCAAAATCCTTTCTGCTAGCTTTTTGAAATGTACCGTACATTACTATTATGAGTAGTCATCCCTCTGTGCAATAGCCCTCTGTCTCTTCTTGCTCAGCACCCAATGATCAACATTCACACATCCTTCCTCTTCCTCGTGTGAATTTTTTTTCTTTTTGCCATTTCATACTAAGCACAATATTTGGCTCTCTTCTGATCAAGGATGTCCCGTTGCTTTGATCACAGGTGAGTCTCAGCGTTGATGTTGGCAATGACCAGGCTAGAAACTGAGCAGGTGCCCTGTCTTCTGCATTCTCTGTGAGGAGCTGGCCTTCAGCTGTTTCTCTACAGCTCTGAGGGGCTGTGCTTGCTGGGAGCTGGAAGGGAGGCGGTGGGGCAGGTACCACACAGTTCTGCCAGCTCTGTATCTGTCAGAGCTTCCAGACCCGAGGAAAAATTCCTTCCATTTCTTAAATATTCACTGCCAGGTTGGGAGGTCTGGAGAGGGTCAGAGGCCTCACTCCCTTGCTGCCCAGAACACTGTAAGTGACAGACACTATTTTTTCTTTTCTTCTCTTTTCTTTTTTTCTGTCTTCCAGGAAGATTTAAATAAGGACAGAAAAAAAAAAAAAAACAACTCACTTTCTACTTTCAAGCACCGCCTGTTCAGTCATCAGACAGCAACAGCCCACAGAGCAACATTTATAATATTTATTCATAAAGCCTCTATTCAGCTCTTCTTGCTTGTTCTTGGCTCAGAGTTCAGCTAACTGGTTCCCACAGAGCACGGACCAGCAGGGGATGTGGGATTCACAGCAGCAGAAAAATCTGCTGGAGCTGTCCTGTGGATTCCAGAATGCAATGGAAAACCACAATATTTCCGGTTGAGCAGCATGGAGCACAGTGGTGACTTTATTTCCTCTTTTCTGCCTTGGGTTGGGTCCACCTACTCCAGGCTGGCCAGGCCCAGCCTCCCTCTGAGAGGGGCTGCTGGAGCAAAAGCGGCATCTTCCTTCACTGTCACTCCAACGAGCTGTCAGGCGCCTTTGTGTGAGAGTGATTTCTACATCAGAAGGCAAAGAGCTGTCCTGAGGGCTATTCTGGCAAAAGAAGGAATCCTTGGGGGCTGCTTTCCCACATCGACTTCCAACCCACCACTCCATGTTCAAAAGTTGCTCAGGGTCTGAATCAGCCAGGGTTCAACCAGAAAAACGGAACTGGTAGGAGGTATGTGTTAAGAGATTGATTGCGGGGGCTGGAGCAGTAGCTCAGCAGTTAGGGCGCTTGCCTGGCATGCGGAGGACACAGATTCGAACCCCAGCACCATGTACACAAGGAAGTGTCGGAGCAACGAAAGCCACGTGAAAACTAAATAAAATAAAATTGATTCATTCTTTCTTGTCTCACTGTCCCTCTCTCTTAAGAAGAAGGAGGAGGAGGAGGAGGAGGGGGAGGAAGAGTAGGAGAAACAAGAGAGAGAGATTGATTGGAAGCAACTGGCTCATGAAACGGTGGTGGGGGCTGGTTGTGTGAGTCCGCAATCCATAGGGAAGGCCGCCAGGAGGACAGGCTGGTTCTCTTGGGCATGAGCGGAAGCTGCTGTCCACAAGCAGAATTTCTTCTCATCAGGGTTCCCTGGCTCTGCTTGTAAGGCCTTTTAACTGATTGAGTCAGGCCCACCCTGCATCTAGGATGATCCTTTTACTACAAATCAGCTAATTAGGGACCCCCCCACCCAGTACTGGGGATTGAACCCAGTAGTTCAGTGGTGCTCTACACTGAACTACATCTCCAGCCCATTTTTTTCACTTTTGTTTTAAAGGGAGGGACAGTGAAAGAGAGAGAAAGAGAGAAGCAATTTTTATTTAGTTTTTCATGTGACTTTCATTCCTCTGACACTTTGCTGTGTATGTGGTGCTGAGGATTGAACTTGAGTACTCGCACATGCAAGGCAAGCGCCGTAACCATCGAGCCACCGCTCCAGCCCCTTCCAGCTCATTTTTAAAACTAGTTTAGTTATTTATTTTGAGATAAGGTCTCATTAAATTGCCCAGACTGGCCTTAAACTTTTGTCAGCCTCCCTGGTAGCTGAGATTACAAGCATGCACCACTGTGCCTGGCTAATTTGTAACTTTAATTACATATACTAAGTATTTTCACTAGAACGCCCAGGCTGCTATTTGACTGAACAACTGGGGATTGGAGATAGCCAGTTTGATACTTACTGTTACATTATTCAGCCTCCACTCTGTCCTCCAGCTACCTCCCTCCCTTGGTCTAAACCTCCATCATTTCCCCCTGGTTCACCGCCTTACCCTCTTTCCCCATTTACCCGTACCCTGTTTTCTTGTGTCCTCCCTGCCCCCAGTGACTTCCCTCAGCTATTTTCCATGAGGCAGATAGAGGGATCAGCTTTCAGCCAGAGTGTGAGCATTTGCTCCTTTGCCCAGACCCATGTGGCGAACAGAATAACAGTTCCCCAGAGATGTCCATGTCCTAATGCCTAGAGGCTGTGAATGTGTCACCTCCTTTGCAGTTATGCTTAGGGGATTTGAGATTGAGGAGAGTGTCTGGAGTATCCAGGTGGCCTGATGGAATCACAGGAGTCCTCAAAAGCAGAGAAGTGAGTCAGAGAGGCCTGGTGTGAGATGGACTGGGCCCTTCACTGCTGCTGAGAGTGGAGGACGAGGCCATGAGCCCACAGCAAGGAGACTCAGTCCTGTAGCCACATGGCGCCAAACTCTGCTAACTGAGTGGTCGAGAGAGGAGTCAGATTCCACCCTCAAATGTCCTGTGAGGAAGGCAGTCCTGCCAGGAGCTTGATATGAGCCTGAGGAGACCCTTGTTGGATCACCTACAGGATTTCCAGTAACCTAACTGATTTGTATTGTTTAAACCACTGACTCTTTGGTGATTTATTAGGACAGCAACAGAAAAGAATACAGCCCTCTGATGACTTCCCATCCAGCTCAGAGCGAAAGCCAAGCTCCTTGGGGTCCCCTGCCCTTCTCTCTGACTTCACTTCCTACCGACTTCCCTCCTCACCTCCACACCTCTGCTCTACTTCATCTCCAGAGCCTGGCCTGGAGTGAGGCTGGTGTGCAGTAGCCTCCAAATGCCAAAAATGTCAGCATTCACGATAAACAGCATTTTAATGTAATATCAAAATCAATGCAAAATAATTCATGATATACAAAAGAGAAAAATCTGGAAGCAAGACAAGAACTTGCTCTGCTTTGTAATCCCAGCCCTGATCCTTGTGCTTTCTAACTCCAGCTGTGCTCCATCTTCCACACCTCATCTGCTCTGCCTCTGAGACCTGCAAGGCTTCCTCCCTTGCCAGCATCAATCTTGCCTCGAACGTCATCTTCTCACTGGGTCTTTCCTGACATTGATTTAAAATCACAATGCCCTCCCCCAGGACTCCCTGACTCCTCTCTTACTTTGTATTTCCCTAAAGTGCTCAATATATATAGCATACTATTTTATTTACTTGCTACTTTTGCTCATGGCTGAATCATCAGAATCTAGCAGAATGTGGCATGTAGCAGGATTTCCATGAGTATTTGTGATGGGAATGAAGGCAGGCAGAGAGGAAGGGAGAAGGACGGAGCAGCAGAGAACAGAGGAAAGGACTCCATGTCCACCCAAGCAAGGACCCCCCTTCTCTGCACAGGAGGTGAAAATTACTAAGGAACTTCAGTAAATTTTGGTCTGTCTGTTTAAGGAAACATAAATTTATAAGCAGGGTAATTTTTTTCATCTCCCCAAGGGAGAATCACCACCAAGACCCAATGGTTTCTATTAGATTAATTAGCAGATTTGGACGAGCAATGTGCTTTCTTTTCTAGGAAAAGGAACTTAGCTAAATGCTATTTCTGCTGGAACTCTGGAAGAAGTTTAAATCCCTCACAGTTTGTCCAGAATCCTTTAGTCTTTGAAGCCCCATGTTAAATAATTCCTAGACATTTTATTCTCTTCAAGTTTCCTGTCAACAATTAAAAATCCAATTTTGTTGATTCTCTTTAATTTTTTTTAAGAGAGAGGAGAGAAGGACAGTGAGAGAGAGAAAGAATCAATTTTATTTCGTTTTTCTTGTGGGTCTTGTTGCTTCTACACTTCGTTGTGTACATGGTGAGGAGGTTCGAAACCGTGTCTTCATGCATGCCAACAAGCACTGTAACCGCTGAGCCACCGCTCCAGCCTCTCTCTTTACATTTTTTTAATGTTGGGATTGTAAAAATCAGTGATCTCTTGTGGAAAAATAAACTTTTCTGCCACAATAACAAAATAAAATTGTAATTCATCTACTTCAGTGTTGATGCAGATAGAAATTAGACCCAAGTTGTACCACCAGTCATTGACCGACTAGCAGGCATAGGGCCTGGGGTTGTCTTGAACACCTAGGCTGGGATTGAAGCAGAGTGAAGTTGCAGTGGGTGGGGCACCCTTAATACCGGGGTTGTGGGCCAGGGTGCTGTGCGCAGGAGGCTTAAACAGAGGATCCAGGTTAGGAGAGACAGAGGAGAGAGGCGTTGAGGGAAGAGGAAGCAGGACCAAGAGGAACCCTTAGAAGAACGCAAGAGAACAGCCTCCTTCCTGAAAGTTCTTCCGATTCTCCTTGTGCTTCTTCATGGATTTCCCACCGGCTCTCTCCACAACCGTGTTGCAGTAGTTTGAGGAGTTCTCTGTTTTTTTGTGCTCAAAAGAACTGTCATATATTCCTGAGGATGGTTATTGAAAAACCAAAAAGTTCTCTGAAAAGATTTGGAAAGCCTCAGCCATGATTTGCAGGGTTTCCCATGGGTATTGAAGAGTGGGTTTTGCAGTCTTTGGTAACGTGGAAGAAAGCTGACTTTCAGCTAATTACAGAGAGTATCTTGAATTGGATCCTGGAATAGAAAAATGATACTAGTGGAAAACTAATAAAATCTGAGTAACTGGAGTTTGGTGAATAATAATAATAGTAATACTGATCTCTTAATTTTGCCAAATGTACCATGGTTATAAAGCTATTAACATTAGGGGAAACTGCATAGAGCTCTCTGTACTATCTTTGTAACTTTTCTGTAGACACAGGCTTACTCAAGAATAAAAAGTATATTTTTCAAATAGGTTTGAATTCCTAGATAGAGAAGGAAATAGGATGGCAGAATGGAAACAGTAACTATAATAGGAATGGGAAAAGCTGTGGTCATACCTGGAAAACCTTAGATTTGAGTCCTTGCTTGGCTTCTTCCTCCCTGTGCAGCTTTGGCCAAGATGCTTCTCCTCTCTGTTTCTCAAATCTCTCTTGAATATTGTGTGTGTTTGTGTGCATGTGTGTTTGTCAGTATAAAAATTATAACAGCAGTCAGTACCATGGCTACAGAGGCATGTTCTGGGTTTGAATTCTAACCCCACCACTCATTTTTTTTTTAAGAGAGAGGGACAGTGGAAAAGAGAGAGAGAATCAATTTTACTTAGTTTTTCGTGTGGCTTTTGTGGCTCCGAGACTTTGTTGTGTACGTGGTGCTGGGGTTTGAACTCGCGTACTTGAGCATGCCAGGCAAGCGCTGTAACTGCTGAGCCACCACTCCAGCCCCACTACCACTCCCTATTAGGATTGATCACTCCTAATCTATAAACCTGAAGTCCAAAAATACTTTAAGGGGTTGGAGCAGTGACTCAGTGGTTATGGTGCTTACCTGGCATGTGCAAGGACATGGGTTCAAACCCTAGCACCACATACACAACGAAGTGTCGGAGCAACAAAAGCCATAAGAAAAACTGAAACTAAATAAAATCGATTCTCTCTCTCTCTCTCTCTCTCTCTCTTAGTCCCACTCTAAAAAAAAAAAAAAGTTTCAAAATCTTAAGCTTTTTGAATGTCAATAAGACACCACCACAAGTGGAAAATTCCACACCATGAAACTTGGTTTCATGCACAAAATTACTTAAAATATTGTATAAAATTACCTTCAGTTATATGTATAAGGTGTATATGACATAAAAATTAATTTTGTGTTTAGACTTGGGTCCTGTCCCTAACATATCTAGTTATACATATGCAAATATTCTGAAATCCAAAAGAAAAAAAATCCAAAATCTGAAACACTCTGATCCCAAGCATTTCAGTGTGGGAGACTTGGCTTGTGTCTGATGCTCCCTTCTCCTGCACCCCATGTTCCTTACATGGAGAAAAAGATAGAACTTGCTTCAAAAGATGTGTGAGATAACTACAGAGTTGGTGCAGGAAAAGTGGAGAGGGGTATCTGACAGCAAGCAATCAGACATTGGCTCTCATTATCACAAAGTTTTTAACACTGTGTAATAACTTGAACATTACAGAAATGTAAAAATCTTCCCCAATTCCACCCACACCACCCAAGACACTCACTGCAACAGTTTGGTGTGTATTTCTCCTCTCCCCTACCTCCCCACTTTTGTTTTTATATATTTACTAGCAAATTATCTTTCTCTTGGTTTTTAACCAAGGAAGCTAGGGAAAAAATGGATTTTATACACTCTACCTTTGACTTGTTATTTTCATGGCAATGTTTATGAGGTCTTTCTTTTCAATAGCTGCATGGAATGGCATCTGACAACTGGAGGAGACTTATTTAACTACTCCTATATTGTAGGACATTTGTTTATTTGCATTTTTTCAGTATTAGAAAAGTACTGTAAAGAAAATAAACTGGGGACTGGAGTAGTGGCTCAGAGGTAGAGTGGTTGCCTGGCATGCGCAAATACTCAGCTTCGAACCTCAGCACCACATACACAGCTAAGTGTTGGAGACGCTAAAACCAGATGAAAAAATAAAGGGGCTGGAGCAGTGGCTCAGCAGGTATGGTGCTTGCCTGGCATGCGCAAGTACGTGAGTTCAAACCCCAGCACCACGTACACAGCCAAATAAGATTGATTCTCTCTTTCTCTTTCTAACTGTTCCTCTCTCTTTAAACAATAAAACTAAATAAATGAATAAATTTGATTCTGTCTTTCTCTCTCTCTCTCTCTCTCTTCCTGTCTCCCTCCCTTTCTCTTAAAAAAAAAAAGAATATAAACCGTATTTGATGCTGTTAATTTATGGAAGTGTTTTATAGAATGGAAGTGGAAATGGTGGGACAGAGGATATAAATATTTAAAATTTAATAGATATGCTAGAATTCCCTCTGAAAAGGTAATCAAAATTTTCAAATTTTCATCAACCCTGAATATTTATCAATTCAAAACTTTTCTTTTTGCTTTGCCAGTACGATGGGCTCACATATTTACATATTTTGTTTAGATTTTCTTTCTTTCTTCCTTCTTTTTTTTTTTTTTTTGAGATAGGGTCTCACCGTGTTTTCTAGGTGGACCCTAAACTCTTGTGCTCAAGTGATGCAGCTACCTCAGCCTCCAAAGTAGCTGGGAGGCACATGCCACTATGTCTGGGTTTATTTCTTTAATTACAAGCAAAGCAGATTATTAGTATTAATAATTATTATTACCATTGTTTTTGCATTTCTTTTTCTATTTATCCCCATATGTCAATTTTATCCCATTAGGTTGGTTGTTTTTCTCAATGATGTTTGTGTTCTTTATAAACTGTGGATATGAACCTTTCAAATATATTTTATTAAATATTTCATTCCAACTTTTAAGCCTTTTCCTTATCTTATTTATGTCTTTTGAAATGGAATTGATGTTTCCATTTTTAAGTTTGTTGTATTGTTGACAATCACAAATGTATATGTAGTAACAATACGATATGCCCCTGATCATAATCCAGAATCACCCCCACACTGCCTACACCCGTCTCTTGACTCTTCTATAATTTCCCCTATAACAAACATATGTATATGATTGTGCATTTTCCAGAACTAAATGATTGCATAAGTATTATTTGGCTTCTCCAGTGAGTATAGAGTAAGCTACATTGTTGATTACCCCCCAAGATCCTTCCCTAGCCTTCCCTCCCTCATCCTTCCCTCCCATCTCTTTTCTCCCCCACCCTACATATCTATAGTTCCCCTAGATTCTGCGTTGCTTTGACTTTGGTGAGTGTTGTACATGAGCTTGACCTGGGTTTTGCTCCAGCCTCCACAAATGAGGGAAAACATTTGATCCTGGACTCTTTGGGTTTGGCTAACTTTGCTCAGAATAATTTCTTCCATTGCCATCATTAACCTTCAAAGGCTGTAATATCGTTTCTAATAGCTGATGTTTCCATTTCTTATGTGGTTAAATCCATCAATCCTTTTCTTTATGGGGTCTTAATTCTGTGGTTTAGGGGTTTTTTTTGCCTTTTTTTAATTAGAAGTATATAGAAATACAGTTGAGGGGGCAACATTATCAAAACATTAGTAATCAATGGATATAAACTTTGTTATCGAGGGGAAAAGTGGTTTAATTTAAAAATGTCTTCTCATGTCAACATGATTTGAGTTATAATTTCTTTTATGGTTTTATGTTTTTAAAT
Source organism: Aplodontia rufa (assembly GCA_004027875.1). Lineage (NCBI taxonomy): Eukaryota > Metazoa > Chordata > Mammalia > Rodentia > Aplodontiidae > Aplodontia > Aplodontia rufa. The sequence continues at coordinate 4,694 of PVKS010039086.1, read as the reverse complement.
TTTAAATATTTAAACCATTGGAATTTTGTATATAATATAAAACTGAAATCTAAGCTTTTTCCCACAGACTCAACCTTGTCTTAGTGACCACATAATACCTAATAGCCATGTCCTAGCTGGCAAATTTCAATTGTCGCCTATCACGGAGGACCTCCCCATGTTGTTCATGGACTTTTTTCTTGTCAAGGCATTTTCTGAGCATGCACAGGTGGAGCCACATGTCTGAACTTAGCCTCCACCAGAATTTAAACTCTTTTGCAAGTGTCTGAGTTTGTTTCTTATTCAAAAAGCATCCTCTTCTCTGAATGACTGACACTGGGAACCTGTGTCCTTCATGTGATATAAGTCCAATCGGTGAGGAGACTACACCCCAATAGCCTCTACCTGACTATCAACATCGTAATTGGACACACAAGTTCCAAGTCACACAAGAGATAGAGTCTATAACAGGTGGAGGTTAGGAGACCTTTTGACCAAGAGAATATGAACATTTTAATGATCTCTTGAAACACACAGCTAAATTACTTTTTAGAAGGGTGTGATTACAATTATAAAGTTACTGGCTAGGCTGATAATGTTGGTTTCTTCCAAACCTTGCCAGTGTCGACATCATCTTTTAAAACCCGTTGGCTGTCCCTCTCTTTGGAGGTAGGCTGCATTCTCCCTTGAGTATTTCTTGCTCTACCCCTAAGGCACTTCTTTCGAGATTGCCCCCATTCTTTCTCTCTGACTGCCCCTCTCTCTTTAAAAAAGAGAGAAAGACAGAATCAGTTTTATTTAGGTTTTCATGCAGCCTTCGTTACTCTGAGACTTCTCTGTGTGCGTGGTGCTGGGGTTTGAACCCGCGTACTTGTGCATATAGGCAAGTACAGTAACCGATGAGCCACCGTTCCAGCCCCAGCACCCCCCATTCTCTCTTGAATGTCTGTCTACTTTCCTAAATAAACTTCTGTCGATATTTTTTTAAAAAGATAACATTTTTGTTCTTCTATCTGATGAAGGTGATTGTTTAAATTGTATCTGTGATTATTTGTGAAAATGCACATCTTTTTGCATATTTGTTCTTTGGTCAAATTTGTGCTGTTGAGATTGCTATTTCTGTCCTACATCAGTTTGTATTTGTGGTCTTCTTGTTTTTCTTGCCCACGTGTATGGACTTTTCTTATATTAAATAGTAAACCTTTACTTCATATTTGCTGAACATTTTCCTTAATCCATTACTTACTTATTTTTATTATTGGTTGTAGGTCACATGGAGGCTTGGTAGACATGATTTCATAGTCTCTGAATATGGTCAGAATGTTTTCCTGATTTCTACCCATCCCAAAATTTCTAGTCTCATTTCCTTTTCCTGAGGAAACAGGGGGTAGGGTGTGCCCAGGATCAAGGCTTCAAGGGAGGGTCCTGGGACTGGTGCTCAGTGTCCCCACCCGTTGTGGTGGCACCCTTGCTCCCTCTGCCATCAGTTGTAGTCCCATGTGCGTCACGGCCACAGGGTCCTCATCCCAACCCTGAGGTCTCTCAAGGCCTGCTGTGCTCCAGTGTCATGTGTGGAACTTCCTGACCGCACAGATGACACTATGGTTCTGGAAGAAACCAAAGTAAGTCACACTGCATTTCTCCTCTATTCCCCTCATGAGGCTGAGCTTCAGGATCTCTGGGGGCCTACCTGGGTCCCTTCCATTCTTCCCTTATCAGATGTATCCTCTCAAAAGGTGGCAGCGCCCCACCAGGGTGACTGTTTTAGTTAGATGCACGTTTGTGTGGGGAGTTGGTGGGGTGGTGAGCGCAGAGGCTGTTGGAAACAACAGTGGAGATGGGGTGGACAGAGCAATGGAGTGGGGTGCAGCTCCAGCAATGGCTGCCACCACTTTGCCGGGGGAGCTCTGAGGCTGGACGGTCCCTCACAGTTATCCTGAGTGGAGGAAAGGGGGTTGAACCATTGTTCTTCTACTTGGAAAAATGATTTTTTTCCTCCAGGGAGGGGCGCAGTCTTGGGCGAGACCTTTCAGATGACAACACTCAGAAGCTGGAGGCAGGTGTGTTCAGTCAAAGCGGAGGCCCTGGGCCTCTTCTAGAGCATCCACTACTGTGGCCCACATGCCTCTGAGGGTTCTTTATGCCCGCTAACCCCCCTAATTATCCTCTTATCCTCAGGCCACAGACTCTATTCTGGAAGGATGGCCTGGCATTTTATATCCTTCCTAATTAATTCTGTTTGCCCCGTGGCCTGGGATTCTGAAGCTCCAAAATAAAAACTAAGTGTCTTTTGTTATCTGCATTCTGCTATGTCATCTTTTCCCTGAAACAATGAAACAAAATGCCTCACTGCCTAAATGTGGGACAGAGAAACGGTAACAGGAAATTCCAGAACAAAGGTTCAGTATGTTACCCCTCCACACACGGAAACAATGCCCACAATGGATAATGTCTACACGATGCAGACGATCCAAAGTGATGCTCCACAGATTCTTCAGGCCCCACGAGGACACAGAGAGGAGGGAGGGATTCGCAAAAGGATGCCCAGTCACACATAGCTAGAGGAGAAGCCTTAGAATCTCCAGGGGGTGGGGTGAGAAGGGATTGAAGGCTTTATGTGTCGCAAGAGAGCAAAGATTTATTTATACATTTCAGAACATGGCATAAGAGTGGGATCTTTACAGTGGTCCAGAGAACAGGATGATTCTAGACAAGAAAGCTTGATCTGGAAGGGAAGAGGAAAACTGGGAGCTATATAGGAGGAACGGCAGGACATATGGCATCCCCTTCAAGCAGCCTCTTATCCACTGAAGAAACGGCGGGGAAGGCCATTTAATGACTGTGAAGGTGGAATGGATTTTGAGAGGACAACAGATCTTTAAAATAGTTCTAAGTTCAGGCTGCTACAATAGAGTATTATAGATTGAGTGGCTTAAATCAATACTTTTTTTTTTTAAAGTTCTCAGGGATGGAAGTCCAAGACCAAAGTGCCATCAGGTTTGGTGTCTGGTGAGTCCCTGCTTTCTTCTTGTGCCTTAACGTGGTAGAAAGGATGTGGGAGCTCTCTGGGGTCTCTTTTACAGGGGCACAAATCTTATTCATGATAATAATCTCATAAGGCTCCCACCCCTTCTACCGTCACATGATGGGGTTAGAATTTCAACAGAATTTGGGGGGACACAGGCATCCAATTAATGACGAGCTCCATGGAGAAAAAGTCCATCCCAGGACACGGAAGTTTTGCTGGGCAGTAAAAGCCTAGCAGAGGCTAATCACTGAGACTGGAGGAGGTTTCTCCACATTGAGTGGCACAAGCGTGGGCTCAGATAAGCAAGATTGAAGGATATGTGAATTATTATCATTATTTTGCCTTAAACTATGGCACACATAAACAGGAGTGTGTGCATCACCTATAGCTTGGTTCATGTGGTGAGGGTGGCTGTATCCTCATCATTCTGTTAGCCCCTGTGTTGCCTAGGGCAGCTGCAACAATTACTACAAATGGGAAAGCTTGAACAATAGACGTGTGTTCTCTCACGGTTTGGAAGCTGGAGCCAAGGCATCATTTTATCTTACCACTTATTCGAGTCCTTTACAACTCCCAATAAAATATTACAGGGTTTTTTTTTTGTTTGGGGGGTTTTGGGGGGTTTTCTTTGCATATACTAAAAAAAAAAGAGTGGGACAGTGAGGGGCTGGAGCAGTGGCTCAGCAGTTATAGCGCTTGCCTAGCACACGCAAGTACATGAGTTCAAACCCCAGCACCACATACGCAATGAAGTCTCAGAGCAACAAGGGCCACGTGAAAAACTAAATAAAATTGATTCTCTCTTTCTCCCTTTCTCTCACAGTCCCTCTCTCTAAAAAAACAAAAAAAGAAAGAAAAGAAAGAAGAAAGAAAGAAAGAAAGAAAGAAAGAAAGAAAGTAGCACTGTAAAAAACAAATCTTAATTTAACAAAAAGAGAGAGAGGGACAGTGAGAGAGAGAGTGAAATGATTTAATTTAGTTTTTTATGTGGCTTTCATTGCTCCAAGACTTTGTAGTGTACATGGTGCTGGGGTTTGAACTCAGGTCCTCACACATGCCAGGCAAGCACAGTGACTGCTGAGCCACTGCTCCAGCGCCTTGAATATACTTTTGTAGTGGAACAGAACACCTCCTTCTGACACAGAGCCTGGACACCGGGGAGAGATTCAGTGTCTAGGAGAAGGGCAGACAGAAGCACAGCTTTGATGTACCAAGATAGTAATCAATCCCTTTGATCATAGTCTCAATCAGGAACGTCTTTCAAACAATAGTTAATATTTTGAGACGAAATGCATATCATATTGTTACTTTATACACATTTATGATTTACAACAACTCAACTCCTTAATTAAAAAATATTTTGAGCCTATAGTGAAAAATAAAATGATGAAAACAAAGCTGTGAACATAAAAAGAAATGAAATACGGATATATACCACAACATGGAAGACGGAAACCTTACACCGAGTGAAAGGAGTCAGACACGAAGGTCACATATTCTGTCCATGTATAAAAAAATTTCCAGGAAAGGAAAATCCATAAAAAGAAACCAGTGGTGGCCAGGATTTGGGAGAAGGGGGGAACAGGGAATGACTTCTTAATGGATATATGGCTTCCTTTTTGCATGATGAAAATGTTCCGGAACCAGATAGGGGTGATGGTTGTACCACACTGTGAATGTACTACTG
>PVKS010039085.1:0-17519 GCA_004027875.1 Aplodontia rufa | reverse complement strand
TTTTAAAAGAGAAGCACAGTGAGAGAGAGAGAGAGAGAGAGAGACATAGAGAATCAATTTTTGTTGAGTTTTTCACATGGCTTTTGTTGCTCTGACACTTAGTTGTGTACATGGTGCTGGGGTATGAACCCATGTACTTGCCCATGCCAGGCAAGCACCGTAACTGCCGAGCCACCGCTCCAGCCCCCAATTATATTTAAAGTAATGAAAATGTCCTAAATTTGATTATGGTAATGGTTGTATAATTTCATGAATATACTAAAAAACATGGGTTAATTGTATGGTATGTGAATTATATCTCAATAATTCTGCTATACTAAAATAATAATAACAGAAAAAATTTCATAATTGTTGATTCAATTAAATTATATTTATTTTTCTTAAATTTCACTTGATTCGGACTGAAAAAAATCCATTCTCCCTCACCAGGAACAACCATTTACTTTTGAGGCTGTGAATTTCAGTGGTTGTGAACATTAGAGGAAATAAATGTTATTATTGAATTAAAATTACATATTATTTTATTAAAAGTCTCAGTTGTTGCCTTTCCCTCCCAGCACAGCTCTATTATCCCCCTGATGCAATCTGCAGACAGTCTGAAGCAAACAGTTTGCAAAGCTGCAAAGTTAGGAGGCTGGACAGATACCTGCTTAATTCTGGGAAGCCCTCTGGAAGACGCAAGGCAACCCAAGAGCTCCAGATGCCAACAGACAGATGCGGATGTAGATGTGGAATCCAGGAAGCCAGGAGTCTCTTCTCTGGCCATGAGACACTGCACAAGACTGATATTCGGTGCGCTTTCCATGCCTTGTTCTTATATTACAAATTGTCTAGATATTTCACAAACCACTGTGAATGATAAAACTAAAATGTATGAAAGCAAGTTGAACAGTTTTAAACTGCTTTACAAACATATAACAAGCTTTGGGGAATCCTGCCTGAGTTTGTCATTTTTTCATCACTGTGACCAAGAACAACTTAGGGAAGGAAATGTTTATTTTGGCTCATGGTTCAGAGGTTTCAGTCCAAGGATGGCTGGCTCTAAGTTGTGGTGGAGGAAAGTAGCTCAGGTCATGGCAGCCAAGAAGCAGAGAGAGCAAGTGGCCAAGGACAAGACACAGTCTCGAAGGTACACCCTCAGAGACCTCTTCCTACAACCATGCCCATCTGCCTACAATTACCACCCAGGAGTCCGTTCGATTTATTCATCCTTATAAACAGATTATTTCACTCACTGGGTGACAGCCCTCATAATCCAATTACTTTCCAAAAGGCTCACCTCTGTATATTGCTGTGTTGGAGGGCAAGTCTTCAACATGTGAGCTTTGGGCAGGGTCAGGAGGAGGGGATTCTAGATCCAAACCATATAGCATTGTCAAAGTCCTTATTTTATAGATAGCATGCCAGAAGAGCCAGCATGAGTTACTGATCAGATAGTGACAGAGTTGGGTCTAGAATCTGGGTTTTTGTGTCTCCCTCCCTCTTCTAGTCATTCACAGGCATTAGTGCTCTCCCAGAAAATTACACAAATCCATTTCCTTCACAATCTGTGCCTGTGGTTTTAAAATATGTCACAAGTTACAGCATCTGCAACTTTAGAATATTGATCATTTCTGGGTCAGAAATTCTTGTTTGATGTTGGTTGACTGAGAAAGATTAAAGTAGTAGCTTAAGTAGCCCCCAAATTGACTGTCCAATTATTAATGTGCAGACTTTTTTTCTGATTTTCCTATTTTTGTATTTTCCCTAAGAAAGCAAAAACTTCAGAGGTTAGGAACAAAGAAGTTATTTTATGTGCAAAGGGCTTTTGTGACTGTCAAATATGTCATTTAAAAGAATGCCAAATTTTCTATTTGTGGAAAATAAATGTACTGAGTATGCATTGCTTAAAATAATAAACTATACAGTTAGGAAAAGTCTTAAATCAATAGACTTCCTTGATAGTTAAAATCTGTGGACTTTCAGTGTGAGCATTTACCTGGAGGATCAGAAACTTACTTGGAAAAAAGTGAATTCCAAACATTCCAAGCCAGAGCAAAAGAAAGTAGGTCAACATTTCCATCCTTCCTCTTTGTACATAAAAGTGTAAATAAACATGGCAAATTTCACATTATATTTATCTCTTTGCTTCCCCTTCTGACTGTGAGCTTCCTGAGAACAGGGGTGGTGTTTGAAATGACTCAGTTTCCTCCATGTGCTTTTTTCCTCTTTGACAGGGCCTGTCATAGACCAGAGATTCCACAGAGCTCTTGCTAGGGACAAAGACTCTCTGGCTCTGGGCTTTGGGATCACAGATTGTGGCTGGAAGAATAGAGTGCATTACTCTTCAGAGGTCTCCACTGACCCTCTGTTCTGAGTTTTGCTTCCCTTTACTAGAGTGCTATATCCTTGAGGCCGGAGGCCACACCTTTATCCTCCAATGGCAGGGACTTGGGAGAGGTTAGAGCATAAAGTTCCAATGAAAATTTCAGCACAGAGAAGGGTCATTCTGGCAGGTCCCAGGAGGGAGAGCATACTTTAGTTATGCTCAAGGCCTGAGGGCTTAAAGATCTCTAGTGTGTCTCTTACTGTTGATTGACAAAACACACACATCCCTCCATGTGATTTGTGGAAGTGGAGCAAATCTTTCTTTCCCTCTCAGAGAAGCATAGGCCAAAAAGGCCTCTAAACTGTGTCAGCTATAAACCTTGTATCATCCCAGAACCACATGAGCACATGAAGACTTGTGTCTGGGTCCTCAGTCTCTCGTCACCACCCTCGTCCCTCTCACTCATTGTGTTTCTTTTTTGCTGAACATTATGTCTGGATTTCTCTCACTCCTACAGTCTCAGCTGTCCTCAACAGTCTTCCCTCTCTATTTAACCCTTCAGCTCTTCGTCCCAACCTTGGATTCTTACAGGCTAGTGAGGAATTGAGCAGCATCTAGACCCATACCCTTCTCCATGGCTTACCTGGGCACCCTTTTTCTATGCCTCTGCCCCAGTGCACTGTTTTCGGATTAGACTGCAGAAATTACCCAAGCCATGCATGCATGCATGGTGCTGCTTTTGAGCATGGCTTCAGGTCTCCTGCATAATGTATTAGTCAGATACAGGCAGACTAAGAGACTCAAGGCAAGCTTCCCCTGTACTGCATGAATTCGTTCTCTTATACTGCACTCTTAGGAAATTCTATCAAATAAAAGATTTTTTCTATTCAAAGATGTTCATTACATCTTTAGTTGTTGTAAAGAAAAAGCAATGTGAGCAATGTAAGCCCCAGCAGTAGCCTATTTCATTTGTGAAAAGTTTGTGATAACATAGAAATTACGTACATTATGTTTAAAGACAAGATGCAAAATTATCTGTTAATTGAATTTAACAGTCAAGACACAGAAAGGAAAGTCAATTCTGCTGGAGTAGACATTGGACGGTTGGTGTGTTTCTGCTGAGCTGCTCCTTTCTGCATCCAGGGCCTGCTTTTCAGTGGACAAAGGTCTGATGCCCATACCATAATGGAGAGCCTCTCCTTCCTGTTTACCTGGATGGTTTGAAAAACACATTCATAATTTGGTGTCTGCATACATCAGGTGTCCATGCAATGGTGCTCAAATTCTTGAGCAGAACCAACTTTCCAAAGCAGAATTTTCTCAGGTTTGTGTTTAACTTCCTTGAACTTCCGTCCTCCCTGGGGGTGAATATAGCCATTCCAGTCATTCATCAAGGGCTAGTCCTGCCTTCACAGAGTGGTGGATGTGATGAGGGACACAGATATACCATCTCCTTCAGCTTTGTGGGATCCTCCTGAGGCTCAGGGGTGAATAAGCTCCTTCATGCATGTGTAGGGTGCTTGACAGTTGGACCACAAAGGGATTCTTATTGTCCATGTCTGGACACTCTTTCCAGTCCAGTATAAAGTGGGTAGGATTTTTTTTTAACCTGAGCACAGGATTCAAATGCATGCATGTATCTTTATTTTACTATCCTTAATCAATGGGTATTTAGATTTTTTTCCAGACTTTTCTCCGAGCAAACTAGGCTGTAAAGACTATTCTTGTACATAATAAGCATCCTTTTCATTCTGATGCATTATACCAGATTCTTTTCAAGAAATATGAAACTCACCTTCCCACCAGCAAGATTAAAAGTACCGATTTTCAGACATTATCAGCACTAGGTGTTGTTCTTTGTGCTAAAAGAACAATAAAAGAAATGATTTTATTTGCATTTCTCTAATTATTAGTGAGGCAGGGCATGTTTTCATGCTATTTCTGAGTCTTGGTGTTTTCTCCGCAAATTACGTATACTGGTTATTCATTATATTCTATTAAATGGTTTATCGTTTTATCAACTTGTAAGGTATTCTGGTATAGTACACAGTACTGGCCAAATGGCATGTTATGAGTGTATGCCACGATTTGGATTAAAGGCTTGCTGAAATGTAATTTTTCCAGTCTGTGGGCATCCTGAGGGGACTTAGACATCACCCAGACGTGTTGTTCATCATGTGGGTCCATCCATTTACCCCACTCATTTTCAAGATGAGGAACTTAAACACTTTTATATGTGTCGCGTGCACAAAATAAGTTGACAAAAGTGTTATTCATACACAAAATTTTAATATGGATTACAATTTATGTTTACTCATTTAGTATTTGCCTTTGCTCATGGTATCCCTTAAGATAAGCTATTTTAATATTTTATATAATCAGTTATATTTATCTTTATGATATTTGATATTCTCAGCAATTGTGCAGCTGAATATAGTGTCCACGAAGGCAAGAATTGTTGCTTGCTTTGTTTCCTGTATATCCTTAGTGCTGGCACACAGCAGATATTCACTAAGCTTTAGCTTAACTAATGGATTGTCATGCAGCATGGGAAGTACAATGTAACAGAGTCACACAGTGTGAGTGAGTATTTTTTTCTACTGAGAAGAAAGGCTTAACTTAATGTGGTGATGGAAGGGGAGGTACCATGTGTGTTCCTCATTATTTTTTTAATACATCTTCCCTGTTCTCTTTCACATGCCAGCCTGCTCAGGACCTCTCTTCTCTATGCACCAGGATCAGGGATGAGGCCACATTGAGACTTATGGGAAATTACCCCCAAGAGGAAGCTCCCAAGAGGGGTTCTTTTTGTAGCACTTTAAGAGACCCCATTTGCAGAATTAGCCCCCTCTGAACATGCCTGTCCCTGAGTGGCAGGGATTGCCAGGTTTTCTGCTAGCAGTTTTACTCCGCTACTTCCATCATCAGAACATCTAGGGCTACCCAGGGAACACGCAAGCAAGACACACAAGTGCTGGGTTTAGGTGGTGGTGCAGAGCATCAAGGGAAACTATGAAAGAGGAACCAGGAAGACATAAGTCCAAACCCTGTCTCGGCCCACTACCGGTGCATGATCCTGTGCTTTAGCTCAATGTTTTTGAACTCAGGAATTTGGTACATAAAATGATAATAACAATACCCACCATGCATTGTGATAATCGCATGCCAAGTATTTTAAAGTTTTAGGTAATCAATAACCGCTGCTATTAAAACAGCAGCACTTCCAGAGAAGCTAATCTTTGTTTCTTCCGTACCAGGCATCCTTTGACAAGACTTGCAATATTTGCAAACAGCCTCCCACTGTGTTTCCATTGCAGGTAGAGAGCTACTAACTGCACCAGATGTGTTGTCACAAATTATCATTGGATTTCCTCACCTTGTTTAGAGCATGCTTTAATCACTTGTGCTGCCAGGAGATTTGCAGGGTTGGGGAACTGCAATTCGAGGAAAGGTATAAGCAGCAAATAGTACAGGGATTTAGCCAGCTAGCATTCTGAACCATGACCTGGATCTATGCCTACCCTCAGAGAGAAGCAAACTCCTGCCTTCAGAGATAAACTAAGTCAGAATCACAGACTACAGTCAGCCCTTATCCATGGCCTCCACATCTGTGGATTCAACCAACCATGCATTGAAAATATCTGGTAAAAACAATATGGCCCCTGTACTACAGGTATACAAGCTTCTGTTTATACTATTATTCCTAAGCAATACAATATAACACCTATGGATGTCACAGTTACACTGTATTAGACATTGTAAGTACTCTAGAGATGGTTTAAAGTATATGGATGTGCATGGGCTATATAGTAATATTAAGCATGCTTGTAAGTAACTTAAGAATGTGCCAATCTTGGCATTCTTGGGGATCCTAGACTGAATTCTACAAGGATCCTAGAACGAATTCTACAAGGATTCTCTACCTGTGACAAGGAACCATGTCTTGAAAACAAAACAATTGCTACTGCTCCCTGTAATTCTGCAACCAGCTGACAACCCCACTGTTCTCCATAGTGTCCCTGGGAGTCCTCCAACCCACCCCCATCTGAACCTGCCCCTGCCCTTCATAGTTCTAGTAAGCTTTCAAGGGTCAGCCTTCAGTCCCACTTGTAACTTCTTTCCATTCACCATCATTGACCTCCATCTCCCTTACATTTTTACAACACAGAGAGCAATTTTTTTGAGAGAGAGAGAAACAGAGAATAAATTTTATTTATTTTTTTCATCGCCTTTGTTTCTTGAACACTTAGTTGTGTATGTGGTGCTGGGATTTGAACCCTATCCTTGTGCATGCCAGGCAAGCACTTCAACCTCTGAGCCACCACTCCAACCCCACAGAAAGCAATTTAATTTTTGATGAGACATTGTGCTTAAGCTGGTTGACTGAGTACACACGTTGGCCTTGTGTTCTCTCCTAAGACCGTAAAGAAACAAAAGAAGCATAAATGGGAATAAATCTATGCCAAAGGCAGCCATCATGGTCAGAAGATAAATATTCAACAAATTTCTAGAAGATAAAAGAGAATGATTGGCAGTTCATTATGTGTTTTCTAAATGATGTGAGTTATTGCTCAGAATTCCGGAGAAAAAGGCTCAGAGTTAGCAAGGTTGTAAAGTAGAAATGAGACCCAAACCAGGGGAACAAAAGGAAAGTAGAAAAATATTGAGCATCATGTTTAATTCCAGGAAAAAACAAATGCAGAAACACTTGAAAGAGCTGAAGTTTCTAGTGTAGTTGTTTTAGCCACAGGTAAAGCCCACCTTGTTCCAGCAAAGGGTCAAGGGCTGGGATGGAGAGGAGATGGTGATGAGCGGCCCTCTCCATTTACCTTTAATCTAGCCCTGACAGTAGCATGTAGAGGAATTTATAGACTCTCTCACCAGGAGGCAGAGCTTGCTGCCCTCAGGGACAGAAAATAACAAAAATTCCAAATTTTATCCAAAAAATTTTAAGTAAATATTAGATATAATTTGTTTGCAATTTAAAAATGATAGATAAGAAAGAATCAGAACAAGCTGTTAGGGGAAGAAATCGCCAAAAATATTTAACTAGAATGCCTAGAAAACAATACCACTGAAATTTTTTTTTCCCAGATGATGGAAATAATGGAAACAGACATCCATGCAGTGCTCCAGAAAAAGAGAACATAAAATAAAGGTGCCATATTCATAAAGAAATAATCAAAGAATAATTACCCAGAACTAGAGAGAAATGTCAGTCATCGAATTGAAAAAATGCATCATAAACTGAGCAGAATAAATGAAAAATAACACCAACCTCTATACATTTTATTAAACTCCAGAATATCAAAAATAACAAAAGATTAAACAGCTTCGAGAGAAAGAAAAATATAGATTCTTTAAAAATCTTTGGGAATTAGACTGATATTCTTCCCTTTAGCAACACTTAAGATCAAAATTTAAGGGAAATTACTTCAATTGTTTGGGAATTAAACAATCCATATGCTAAGCTGTTGACCAAAGAAAGAAACAGAATAAAGATATTTTCAGACATGGAGAGATTCAGAAATTTATCTCTTCAACAAAAGGTGGAGTGAAACTTATGATCAAGGACAACATAGGATTAAATAATAATGGCCCTAATCAGAAAGGCCAATAAAAAGAAATTCTAGGATTCTAGCTGTGCAACAGACTCATGATGATATGCTGAGTTCTCAAAAGAAAAGGGTCACAAAAATAAACATGCTCCACCTACAAATGATACATAAGAACCTGCAAGCTCCCAACAGGATGAAGCCAACACTGTTCTCCTTGGTGAACACATACACTGGCACTTAGAAAAAAAGTTAAAAGCAAACAAGAGAAGATGAAACCAGCTCGAAAAGAGTGGACCCATCCAACGTATAAAGAGGAGACTGGAGCGCGGAGGGGTTAAATGAGACTTTGAGCTGAAACTGTAATAGTTTATTTTTTAAATCTGAAGGAAAAGAAAAATATACAATTTCTTCTGAGAAGGACTGAGTGTGGGAAAAAGTAGATAAGATTGAACCACTAGTTCCTTTCCCATGTACATAAACAGTCTAGATAAATTTTTAATTAATCAATTTATCCAAATGTATTAGGAATTCAGATATTCTGATGATGTTTTTGTGAGTAGAGTGTGGAAAGGAGTTTAATTTAGTTTTATTTTTTTCAAATACCCCCGGTGATTCTAATATCAGCCAGTCCTAGGCCTGGCATTGAAGCTCTTGAGCTAAAGTATTTCTCTCTAAAGGAGCTCTGGATTCAGCTCCTTCCGTGTGGGTGAAGATCCAGTCAACCCTCAGTGCTCTTTTCAAAGTGGTTCCGAGGCTGACACAGATCTCTCAGTTTACCATGTTTGATCTTTCCTTTCCTACAGAACTTTTTATTAAACACACAAGTCACTTAATAGTGACTTCCTCTGACTCTTAAAGTTACAAAGTAGTTTTTAAAAATCATCAAGCCCTGAAGTTCTCAAAATGATCAGCAGTGAATTACCAAAGGAAACATAAAATCAAGCCTCATTCTAACTTCGATTGAGGCTACTGCTTCCTCCAAGATACGTAGCATAGTACTGCATGTATTTATGACAGCCAACAGCCCAGGCAGCCCTGACCTGCAAAGGACAGGGGACATGAGCTTCCATTGCTCCTCCCTTCCACAACTTCTCTTCATTCCACAAACCCAGCTTATTGATGTTTTGTAATGCATATGATTCTAAATCCACCTGACACATTTGTTGATAATTAAACCACAATAAAACATGTACGTTCTAATAAGTTGTATAGCATAAGTTTGCCAAGCAAGTCTATTACATGTTTCCCTGGGCAGCTAGGTTCATCTCAGGTCACAGTTCCTCTCTTAAAACAAGTATATGTTTAAACTTCTTGGAATTTTATGATTTGAAATGTTTCAATAATCAGGAAACAATTTATTCTAAATTGATATGAAGTCTGAACTGTGTACCTGCTTGTATAACCTTGCATAATACAGGTGAAGATGCTTTTCAGCACGCACATACCATGACCAGCATGGCAGCCATGTGTGTGGCATGGCAGCCATGCATATGGTATCAGTGAAAAGTGTCAGTGCTGTAGGCTGGAAATGCTCAGTCACAACATAAATATGCTTACAGCAGCAAATACAGTGACCAGTAGATCTGAAAATTAAAGTTTTTAATCCACATGGAACATAGAACAAAAGGATCTGAGATATTATTTGGGAGGGCAATGGTGAAGAATCGAAATTTCCTGTAACTGTACTATCAAGCTTTACATTTCCTATCAATTAAGGAATAATTAAATTAATTAAGAAATCACTGTATGAGCCACACTAGAAGAAAATATCATTAGGACATCAGCTTTGAAATAAGACTTCCTGTTATTCCTCTTCCAAGTTAACTTGGGGTTTAAGTAGAGTGAAACATGGAACCATGGGGAATCCACAGGGGGGAAACCATGGTCTGGCACTAGTATTGGCTTGTTCTGTCATTACACTTTTGTTCTTGATTGTCTAACGATGAACCCCTCCTAGTTGTAAGACCATGTTTATCAAATAAAAATTTAAAAAAACAAATTGAAAGATAAACTTTTGTTTTTTAACAGATAGAGGGATGGTGAGAGAGAGATAAAGATAGAATCAGTTTTATGTAGTTTTTCATGTGGCTTTCATTGCTCTGATACTTTGTTGTGTACGTGGTGCTGGGATTCAAATCTATATCCTCACACATGCCAGGCAGGTGCCATAACTGCTGAGCCACCACTCCAGCCCCAACATAAGTTTTAATAAGCAGAGTCTAGAAAGAGTTTAGCATTTCCAATTTTTTATATTATAAAAATTGATAATTTTCAAATAATGAAAAACTGAATGCTAAAGCTGATATAAAAGTAGTAATTAATTTCAAATGTCTATTATTATCAAAAGGCCCTAAGTGTTCTCATTAATTAAATGTAAAAGGAAAGTTATGACTGATTTGTAAAATGAGAATATGCCTACACTGCTTTTATCCTTGATTTACATATTGATGTTCTGTGACAGAAGATACAGCTTTGAAGACAAAGCTTACTTTACACGGCATCCGAATAAGGCAAAATTCAAGTCTTGTCACTGACTAGAAGATACCTTCAGCTCTTTCTAGAATATACCAAGGAACAAAAAAAAAATTCTTAAAAATAAACTTGGAGAAACTGTACAACTTCTCACCATGAATATCAAACAGTGGAGCAGAAATGCTTAAATGTTGCTGTAAAATTTCAGGGACCAGCTATTGAAACCAGACAAGGGTTTCAAGGACTCCAATGGCTCCCTGTCTGGTCTGTGAACTCACCTGCCTTGAATCTCATCTCCATCCATTGTAATGGGATCATCACCTGCTCCACAGTCTGACATTGTGGTGAGGATGAAAAACATAGGGTCCACAACAGAAAATCCCAAATAACACTCTGTATTTCACATGCAAGGGAGTTTACTTTCTCTTATTTCTTTCTCAGCATGTTCCTATTAAAAGAAATTCCAGACCACAATTATCACTGTTGTGTAAGCACAATTTGTCTTCAAGGGCCTCTGAAATCACGTTGAGATTCCAGTGTATCCAAATGCAAGATTTCAGTATTCAATGTCCATGAACCTCTTGACACCACTTAAGCAAAGAAATCAGAGTAGCACAACCTGTTATTATCACCATTATTATTATTATTATTATTATTATTATTATTATTATTCACCCCAAGCAATAATGATTAACGAAACACAAATAAATCTCACAGATCTCCAAATAGCAGTACTTTGAGAACATAAGAGTAGCTTCCATTTTTTTAGGCAGAAAAGTTCTTCTGATCCTTACTGAGAAATTACAGGCTTTTATCAGAATTATTTGACAACTACAAAAAAAAGTAGAACTCTGTATTTTAAAAACCAGATGAACAATATGTAATTTAAGGCAAGCTCATGGACAGGGAAAAAATGTCTTCCGCTCACTCATTATGTAATTCACTTTTCAGCACCAGCTCCTCAACTCATGATACGTGAGTGACAGATTAAAAGGAGCTAGGAATGCACATGCTTGCTTTATTCCAAAAGGAATAAAAATTTTACGTGACCCCATTGGATAAAAAAGGTCTTTATTATTTTTAGAATCTTTTTAGTTGAAAAAGAGTTTTGCTTTCTTCTCCCAATAAACTTTTAAAAATATGTCAAGTTCCCAAACTCTTTTAACCCATGCCCATCCTGAAACAAGAGTTTCTAAGAAAGCTTCCTATTTTCTATACTCTTTCCCCTGGTTACACCAGAATTATCTCATAGGGCAGTAAGTAACCAAAACGTCTGGCCATTTGGTATAAGTAAATAGAAGGTAGGTCTTGATGATATTGAGGTTAAGGACTATCCCAGAGGTGCATGCAACATGGCAAATGCTGAGAGTGAGTCAGGCATAGGGAATCGCCTCCCTTGAGCATTCCAGGAGAAAAAAGGTCATGACCTTGCCTCCCAAGCAATGCTGGTGTTGAATGCACAAACTTACCAGTCAAGCCATGCACAATGCCTACAATAAGGTTAGTGGCCAAGTGGACAAGGGACAGTTATAAAAAGATAGCATAACAATGCTAAGGAAACATACTTTCTCCCTGCTACCATGAGGCCACAGTAAGCTCACTCTCCACATAGGATACTGGAATAGGAAGGAAAAGGGGGCAGAACTGTGAGTCTTGCCTTTAACCTAAAGCAATACATTTTGAACCAAAATGATGCTAATTAAACTAGAAAAAAGTAGTTTTGTTTTTCTTTTCATTGACAAGTTTAAGTTTCCTGCTACCATGTCAGGAGGGCATTTGTGGGAAATATCTAAGCTGGCATAAAGAAGGGACAGGTTTTTGTTCATGTAAGTAGTGACATGTGTTACTATACAACCATATCCAATGCATGTAATACCTATGTGTCCACTCATGTGCAAATTAAAGACATTTTTCTACATGATTACTTTGTTCCTCAGTTCTTCCCCCCAGAAAGAAGATGACCAAATTATGCTGTGTGCATGTATGAGTATATCACAATGCATTCCAATTATCTATGTATCTATAATCCATCAATTAAAAATAAATAAATAGAAGAAAGACCAATAGAGTAGAAGAAGGCAGATGGGGGAAGAGGAAGAAAGGGAAAGGGGAAGTACTGGGTATTGGAATGGAGCACACTATATTATGTGCATTTATGCATATGTCAAAATGAATTCCACTATTATTTATAACTATAATGCACTAATAAAAACATTTTAAAATAAAGAAGATACATACACAGAAAACAAAGGGTGAACTAAATAATCACCATTCTTCCATTTGTGGACCTGCTACAGGTATCAAAAACTCTGTTGCATTTAAGCACAATCGTATCACACTGTGAACTAAATGTGACTAACCTATTATACAGTTGTGGAAACTGAGTCTGGAAAATTTAAGTGCCATGCGCAAGGTCCCCCACCTAGAAAGTGAAAGCCAAGATTCCAAACCAAATCTATCAGACTCTTTGTTCTGTCTTGTTTGAACATGCAACATGAATATGAAATAAGCTTCAGTTATATTAAGCTAGCAAATATGAAAGTGTTTGATAATGCTGCAGAACTCAGACTATCCTAACAGATTCATATCTCATAGTGTAAATGTTATTTAAAGCCAGGAGTTTCAATTAGATCATCTAGGACATGAGTATAAAAGAAAATAGAAGAAAAGGGAAGGGAAAGGAAGGAAGGAAGAAGGGAAAACGAATATGAGGGTAGGAAAGGAAGAGAGAGATGCGGAAAGGAAAAGAAAAGGGATGTGATCCTGGAATATCCCATCACTTAGAAATACAGAAAGGAAAAAAACTAACAATAAATGCCAAAAATAAGCTGCTATTAATACATTTTTTCAAGCAAGAATGGCATCATGGAGGTCAAGAGAAGAAACTGTAGAGAAAGAGGATTTGCTGCATAGGATTCTGCTAGATTTTAAATAGTGAAAGAGAAAAAAAATGCCCTTAAATTTGGGAATATATAGATCATTATAGACCTTGATAAGAAAGTTTCCATTGGAGTATTGGAATAGAAGTTCTACTGGAATAACCCACAAAAAAATCTAGGAGATGATGAAGTGCAGTATGATCACCCCAGCTGATCATACTTTATGGCCAGGGTTGGGCACTGCCAGCTTAGAAAGTGATTTCTTTCTTAGCTCTCCATGTCTACCTGTGATCTATTTTCTAGGTTCCTAATCTGAATTCTTGGCTCCTTTGTCCCCACCCAGATTCTGTTACTCTCCTGTCTCATCTTCTTGGTTATATAAGCCCAGTTACTTTTAGCTTGAAACTTCAACCCTAGCCTTCATGGGTTCTGATATTCTCTTGACAAACCAGAATCATTATTTCCAAAGCTCAGGAGGTATCTGATTATCACCAGAGAGTTTAGAAGCCATTTATGGTTTCCATTTTTCCTCTTCCAAAAAAACATCAAAAAAGTTTTGGTAAAACAATTTTGTTTATTTAAAAGAAGCATAGCATGGATATGCATATATTTACTTAGAAAAAAGAAAATTCCTTTATTAATGCAAGTTTTTAAAGACCAAAGCATTCATCAACAGAGCTCTTAGAGGAGGGTATTGCTGGAAGCACTTTGTTTATATATAAACTCACCACTACTATTAGTAGTTTCAAAAAGTAGTTTTGAAACAACCTCTCTTAGAATTGCTATCCATTACCTCTTTTCACTAACAGGATTCATGCCATGTCTTCTGGGCTTTATTATTAGCAAAACTCTGAGAATCATCCTACAGCAAACATATTTAATCATCCTACCACCACCCAGGAACCAATTTTGGCTAATATTTTTTGTTTTCCTGATTGTTTTCTTCTGAAGGAACTCTTTCAATCCCCTTCCAATTCTACTACCCCTGAGATGTTTTAAACTAAAAACTATCCTTGTGAATTTCCCACTCTTGTACAGCTCTCTGTGTAAGGAGACCAAAATACTAAGACATGAAACTTTTTATCCCAGCCATTGGAATCCATGCTTGATGCTATGGCAGAGACAGCAGCATGTCACCCGTACTACACTATAACATTCACTTTGGACCCAGCAAGGGAGATTACTCTGCAAGCCAGTGGAAAAGAAGCTGAACTCTCCCACGCCCACATCATGAGGCAATAACAGAAGAAACTGACCAGGAAACATATTGCACTCAAAGTAATTAGAATCAACTGCCTGTAGTTGAACCAAAGCAAAGCAATTGCTGACATACACAAAATGTGACAAACATATTCCAAATGTGCTAGTTGGTGCAAAACTTATTCCTAAAAAGGAATCTTGATAAATCTGACTTCCAGTTTCTGGACCAGCATGTAAGAAATTTTTAAAAAGTTGCCATTCTGTCCTAATGCAAAGTAAAACCTGAGTATACGAAAGATGAACAATTCTTATATCTACCATGGAAGTGAAGTCACAGGCACTATGCTGCCCTAAAGCTGAAGAGATGTGCAGACACAGAGACCTGCAGTATGATGGAGCACAGACAAACCCACCAGCAAAAACACTCACAGGGACCAGTGATGGAATAGGACAACCTGCTCTGTAATTAGTAGCTGATGGAGGCTCAGTGTGAACGAGGCTGAAAGAGGAAAACTCCAGGAGCGCCTGGTCAAAGGGAGGCCCCTGCACTCCTGTGAATTCAACCTTCAGAAGCTCTAGCAGGTTCTTCTTTTTAGATGAATGTGGAGTTACAATTGAGGGGGAATCATTGTCAAACAATCAAGAACAAATATATATCTATATATACATAGTTATCCAAGGTTGATGCCATGTCACGGATGCCCCCTTGGGTTCCCCATGTTTCTACGTTTCCCCCAGAAGAACCCCTAAGTTAAATGGACTTCTTGTTAAGGTCAGAGATCTCCTTCTGAGATGATTCCCCCACATTCCCACCCTCCAGTCTCCTAGATATCCTTCCTAATCCCTCCCCCCATCTTGTCCCCCACTCTATGCTTCCAGGTATTCTAGGCAAACTTCCTCTTGTTTATGTAAAAATTCATACAATTTGAGGTTATTATTAGCTTAGCCATCTATCATACTGCTTCCAGATGTACTCTAGCTTTCATAAATGAGAGAAACCATTCAACCCTTGAGTCTCTGAGATTGGGATACTTCACTTAGCATAATTATTTCCATCTCCATCCATTTAATATCAAAAGCCATAATATCATCTTCTCTAATGGCCGAGTAGTATTCCGTTGTATATATGTACCAAAGTTTTTGTATCCAGTCGTCGAGTGAGGGTATCTGGGTTGGTTCCATAATCTAGCTATAGTAAATTGAGCTGCTATAAACATTGAGGAAGCTACATCACTATAATAAGCTGATTCTAACTGTTTTGGGAAAATCCCCAGGAGTGGGATAGCTGGGTTATAAGGTGGTTCCAGCCCTAATTTTTTGAGGAGTCTCCACACTGCTTTCCAGAGTGTCTGAACCAGTTTGCAGTCCTACCAGCAATGTTACAATGTTCCTCTTTTCCCACCACCCCTCCAGCATCTGTTGTTGTTTGTATTCTTCATTTTTGCCACTCTACCAGGTTCTTACAGTAAATATCAGAGCAACATCCCTTCGTCTTTCTAAGAGAGGTAGCGGAAAGGAAATCATTTCAAAACATGGCAGAGCATCCTGTTCTACTGAACAAGGCCTGCCTTAAGAAATACTGTTTTATCATAGCCTAAACTATGCTAGGTTTTGTTAGAGCTTAACTATTCTGGGGGCAGGAAGATGCCCAACGTCAGCCCTCTCTAACCGTCCTGTCCCACCTGATGGGGGTGGTGATTGCGAAGTACTAGTGAAGTTCAAAACACAGGGGCACAAACTTGATAAAAAGTGACATAATCCTAGGATTATAGATTGATGCTCCTCCTTCACATCTTACAAACACGTTACTGAGATCCTTATTGCCCTAGCTCCTTTTATCTAGTACATCATGTCTACCTTCCAACCAAACACTTCAAGTATTATATGTTAAAGTCTGTAAAGGAAAAAGTACACATCATAATGCTAATCCCCCAAACTCACCTCAAAATACTGGAGAAAAGCTGGAGATTTCCTGATCAGTCTCAGAGGTGCTGGGGAAGGAAGCCTTTTGTCTTCAGATCACCATCTTGGGTCTCCCCAGTTCTGAAGCTGCCACAGTCATTTTTAATCACTGAATTGTAAAAAATAAGAAAATCAGAAGCCACAGGTGTAAATTCAGGTGTGGGTGTTTATTGGGATTTGCTGCTCCTGGGCCAAATTCACCTGCACCACCATAATGAGGGTGGGCAGGGGAAGTGACAGGCAGGCAGGGGAAGTGGCATTCAGACTATGGAAACAACCCAGATGTCCCTCACTGGATGAATGGATCCAAAAACTGTGGTACATTTATACCATGGAATTTTACACAGCAATTAGAAACAATGATATTGCAGCCTTTGAAGGTAAATGGATGGCTATGGAAGAAATTATGCTGAGTAAAATCAGCTTAACCCAGAGAACTAATGGTTGATTGCCTCCACTCATCTGTGGAGGTTGGGATTAGACCCAATGAGAAAGTTGGTCTATTATCACGTGTTAAATCCAGATAAGGTGTAATGTTATACAACATAATCCTTTTTTAGAGATATTGTGGGAAGGGGAAGGGAGGGATAAGGGTAGGTAATGGGGGGGCACTCCTGGGGGTAATTGTAATATCCAGAATCTATACACATTTTATATTATTCTGTTAAAAACTTGTATGGTTGTTCAAAAAATTAAAAAAATTAGAAAAAAAGAAAGAAAAAGTACACATATGAGAATAGATGTGTAATATAAACAGAAAGATAGAAATTCTAAAAAAATTCAAAAAATAAATGCTATGAATCAAAAACACTGTAACAGAAATGAGAAATGCCTTTGATGGGCTCTTGATTACTGGACATTGCTGAAAAAGGAATCTCTGAGCTTGAAGATATGTCAATAGAATCATGCAAAACTGAAAAACAAAGAGGAAGAAAAGTGTGGAGAAACCATTCGGCCCTTAAGTCTCTGAGCTTGGGAGACTTCACTAAGCATAATTCTGTCCATCTCCATCCATTTGACTTCGAAAGCTATAATATCGTCTTCTCTGATGGCCGAGTAGTATTCCATAGTATATATGAACCAAAGCTTTTGTATCCACTCATCAAGTGAGGGGCATCTGGGTTGGTTCCATAATCTAGC
>PVKS010039084.1:0-17517 GCA_004027875.1 Aplodontia rufa | reverse complement strand
ATAACTGGTTGAACATTAAAGGATGTAAAAAGGTAAAGCAGGAAATCAACAGCAATTAGAAACAATGATATTGCAGCCTTTGAAGGTAAATGGATGGCTATGGAAGAGATCATGATGAGTAAAATCAGCTTAACCCAGAGATCTAAGGGTCGATTGTCTCCACTCATCTGTGGAGGTGGGGACTAGTTCCTGGACAATGAGAAAGTTGGTCTAGTAGCGTGAGTTAAATCCAGATAAGATGTAATGCTTCACAATCTAATACTTTTTTTAGAGATATAGAGGGAAGGGGAAGGGAGGGATAAGGGAGGGTAATTGGGAGGGCACTCCTGGGGAATATTGCAATATCCAGAATATAGACACATTTTATATTATTTTGTTAAAATCTTGTAAGATTGTTCAAAAAAATAAAAAAAATCAGAAGTAGCTATACAAAGGAATTTTCAGGAGAAAGACAATTATTAGTTTGGAAAAGAGAAACATTATATAATGATATGAGTACCAAAACACTAAAAATATTTAGAAATTTTACTCATTTAATCACCAAAACAGAGTTGTAAAGTATATGAAGCAAAAGCTTATAGGAATGAAAGCAGAAATGAAAAAAAAATTCCCAATTGTGATTGAGGACTTCAACATTCCCTTCTCAGAAACTGTTTTAGTCAGGCTTTTCATTGCAGTAATTCAAAGACCTGACAAAAACAATTTTAGAGGAGGAAATTTATTTGGGAGCTCAAGGTTTCAGAGGTCTCAGTCCATAGAAGGCCAACCCATTCCTTGGGGTTTGTGGTAAGGCAGGGCAACATGGTGGCAGAGTGTGGTGGAAGAAGGGTGGTTGAGGGCACTGCATCAGGAAGCAGATGAAGGATCCAACCACATCCTACCTGCCTCCTGTTACCATACAGTCAATCCCTATCAGGGGATTAATTCACTGATTGGGTTAAGGCTGTCATAACCCAATCATTTCACCTCCAAGCTTTCTTGCATTGTCTCACACATGAGCTTTTGAGGAACATCTCACATCCAAAATGTAACAACTACTGATTAAACTTCTTGACAGAAGGTTAGTAAAACTAATATGAACTAGTATATAGGCATAGAAAATAAAAAAAAACATTAAGTTATAGGATGTATTCAATACTCCACCCAAGTACAAGAGAATACAGTTTTTTTTTTCTCAGTGCTGGGGATTGAATCCAGGGGAACTGTATCACTGAGCTATATCTTCAAATCTTATTTTTTTAAATGATACACAGTCTCATTTCGTTGTCCAGTTTGGTCTTGAAATTGTGATCAACCTCCCTCATCTCTTGAAAACCTGGAATTCAGGCATGTGTCACTGTACTTGGCTGATAATACAGATATTTTTCAAATGCACATGAAACATTCACCAAAATGCTCCAAAATATCTTCCATAAAACAATATTGACAAATATAGAAGATTTTAAATACTATAGTTATATTCTCTGACTACATAATCAACTTAGAAACAATATCAGAAAGACAAAGATGAAAATCGAAGACAAATGACCTTCACAAATATAAAATTCAAAATCTTCAACATAATATAAGTAAAATTCAGCAAAACATAAAAAATTAACATTGTGATAAATTTCATCCTTATCCTAGTTATGTATGGGTTCTTCAATATTTCTTAAAAATTGCTTAATGTAATCCATGATATTAGAAGGCTAAAAGCTATGATTATTAATAGCTGATACAGGAAAAGTATTTGACAGAATCCAGTACTTAATCACGATAAAATTTTTTGGGAAACATACTTAAATCAATAAAGAACATCTACAAAAACCCATAGCTAGGATCATGTTTAATAATGAAGGACTAGATATTTTCTAAGATTGGTAACAAGGTTATACTTCTTCTTCCAACACTACTATTAAACATTCTACTGGAGGTTCTAATCAGCACAGAAGACAAAAATAAAAAGGCATATGTCTCTATTTGTAGATGGCATGATTGCCTTCATAGAAAACCCCAAAGACCCTACAAAAAACTTCCAAAATCTATTGCATTCTGCAAGGTTGTAAATACTGTATCAAAAACAGAGGAAAAGCAATTGTATTCTTGTATACTAACAATGAACATATGGAAAATAAAATTTAAAATAAAATGTCATTTACAATAACTCAGAAGGATATAATTAAATATAAATCTAACAAAATATGTGCATCCATGTATACAGAAACCTATAAAAGGTTAACAAAAGGAATAACTGAAGGACTAAATAAATTGAAAAACACCAGGTTCATGAATTGGAAGACTCAAGAATATAAAGATGTCAATGTTTCCAACATTGATTCAATGGCCTGTGGATGTCATTCAGTGACAGAGTGTTTGACCAGCATTTGTAAGGCCATGCATGAGTTCCATCTCTTGTACACGCACACAAACACTGACAAACACATGCATACACACCTAAAAGATGAACATGAACAAAAGTACAGAAGCAATTTGATGTAGAAAGCATTTTTTTTGTGACTGGCTTATTTCACTTAGCATGATAATCTCCAGTTTCATCCATTTGCCAGCAAAAGACATAATGTCATTGTTCACTGTGGCTGAGTAATACCCATCACATGTGTATACCACATTGTCTTTATCCAGTCATCAGTTGAAGGTCACCTTCTTTGGTTCCATAGCTTAGCTATTGTGAATTATGTTGCTATGAACACTGATGTGGCTGCATCACTGTAGTATGCTGATTTTAAGGCCTTTGGATATGTCCCAGGGAGTGAGATAGCTAGGTTGAATGGTGGAACTATTCCTAGCTTTTCGAAGAACCTTCAAACTGCTATCCAGAGTGGTTGTACCAGTTTGCAGTCCCAATAACAATGTTTAAGTTTACCCTTTTCCTCATAACCCTACCAATATTTATTATTCACATTTTTTATTATTGTCATTCTAACTAGAGTGAGGTGAAATTTCAGTGTAATTTCAATTTGTATTTCTGTAATTGCTAGAAATGTTGAGCATTTTTTATATATTTGTTGACAATATTTATTTCTTCATTTGAGAACTGTCTACTTAATTCTTTTGCTCATGATCTCTCTGAAATGTAGAAACTATCCCAAAATAAGGAAAAGAACTGAGGAATAGTCAAAGTCAAAGGGGAAGGAAATGGAGAAAGGAGGAATGAAATAGGGAAAGTTAATATAAAGAATCAGACTTAACATGTCTATGTCCATATATGAACATAGCATAATGAATAATATATATTTTTATATATACATATACATGCATATGTATATATATTTGCGTATATATATATATATGTAAATGAGTCACATGAGAAAGCTATTTAGTTAATAACAGAAAGACCAGTAGAGGGAAGAGAAAGGAGGAGGTGGTGGTGGATACTGGGAACTGAATTAGAATAAGTTATCCTGCATGCTTTTATAAAAATGTTAATGTTTAGCCTATTGCCAAATATATCTAACAAGGAAAGGAGATGGGGAAATGCTGGAACTGAGTTAAAACAAGGATACACTGTAAACTTTTGTAAGTATGTCATTTTATATACTGTTGTCACATATATTAGAAATGTTCTTCATCTGTATAAGAATTATGTCACTATACTTGGGTGTATTCGAATAAATATATACCCCAGAAGGAGAGGTAAGGGACCAGGGGATGGAAGGAGGGAGGAGGGAGAGTGTTGGGGGAGATGTTGGCAAAATTATATTTTATTGTGTGCATCTGTGAATACGTGACAACAAATCCCTCATTGTATGCAATTATGAATCACCAATAAAAATAATGTAAAACAATGGCTGGAGTGGTGGCTCTGTGGTTATGGCACTTGCCTGGCATATGCAAGTACACCAATTCAAACCCCAGCACCACATACACAACAAAGTCTCAGCGTAACGAAAGCCACATGATAAACTAAAATAAAATTGATTCTGTCTTTTTTTCTCTATCTCTCACTGTCCATCTCTCTTAAAAATTAATGTAAAAAATAATATAGTAAAAAACATGGTGCTGGATAAATTGGATGAATATAAATTAAAAACATAATCTTTGACAAAAACATTTTACTATGTATAAAAATTAACCCTAAATGAATCATGGGCTTAAAAACAAAATTTAACTTACAAAAGTTTTAGAACACAACATCAAAAATCTTTGGGATATATGGTTGGACAAAGAATTCTCTGATTGACACTAAAGGTATGATTTAAAGATGAAAAAATAATAAATTGAACTTCACCAAAATTTAAAACTTTTTCTCTGAAAAGCCCTGTTAGGAGTAATGAACGTCATGGTATAAATTGCAATGAAATATTTTCAAATTGCAAGTTTCACTAAAGATTCATATCTGAAATATATATAACTTTCAAATTAAAGTTAAAAAATAAAATCTCTAGCAATGTAATTAGAAAATGGGCAAAAGTCATGAGGTGACTTTCACTGAAGAAATTACGGCACATAAAGATAGGAAAAAATGTGAAATAGCATTTAGTATTAGAAAAATGCAAATTAAGGCCACATAGAGATATTGTAATACATGTATAGAAATAAAATATACTGAAGATATTAAATGCTAGCAAGGATGTAGGTGATATTAACAACTCATATGTTGCTAACAGTGTTGTACAATGATGGAGTTTTGAAAAGTTTGCCAGTTTCTTATAAAATTGAACATATAATAGTCATATTATAGTATGACTCTACAATCATGCTCTTAGGCATTTATCCCAGCGAAACAAATATATATATATCCATGCAAAAATATGTATATGTATTTTCATAGCAGATTTATTTGCTATATCCTGAAAGCATAAAAAATTAAAGTATCCTATAATAGGTGAATGGATAAAGCACCATGAAATAACACTCAGCATTAAAAAGGAATGGATTTAAAGCATGAATCAACTTGAATGCATTTCATACATTAGTCTCTTGAGATGGCAAAATTACAGAGATAAAAAACAAATTAGTGCTAGTTAGGAGTTAGGAATGGTTAGACATAGGGTGGAAATAACGAGTAACCATATAAGAGATCTTGGTCATGAAGAAAATGTTGGTACCTTGGCTTTAGTGGTGTTTACAGGAACCTACAAATGTACAGAACACTACATACATTATAGCATCAGTATCAATTTCTTTGTTCTGTTTTGATATTTTTATCATAGTTATATAAAATGTAACAATTGGAGAAATGACACACAGGATGTTTCTGTATGTCTTTACAATTTCTTATGAATCTGTAATTATTTTTAAATAGA
The DNA here is from genome assembly GCA_004027875.1 of Aplodontia rufa. Lineage (NCBI taxonomy): Eukaryota > Metazoa > Chordata > Mammalia > Rodentia > Aplodontiidae > Aplodontia > Aplodontia rufa. The sequence goes on along the minus strand of PVKS010039084.1, from coordinate 12,271 downwards.
AAGTTAAAATGTGATGGACTGCTCTTATGAAAGGTAAAGTATACGTGACCTTCATGCATAGAGAATGGAACATGGATGAGAGGGAAATTTCTACCAAATGAAAAGGATAGTGATTGGTTTTTTATCTGAATGGTGAACACTGGAGAGGTAGAAACCAGAGGCCTGGGATTATCAGACTCCATAAAATTTTTCTTTGCACCCTGGCATAATGTCAAAATACTGGACTGTAATGGAAGACATGAGGTGGATCAATAGGCCCTTCAGTTAACTAATGTAGACCAAAGGCCTTATCCCTTGCCATGACATTAAGCTTCCTGGAATATTTATACCATCTACAACCAACTCCAGTTCATCACTGAGCTTGAAATTGTCAGAACAAATTGATATGAAACATTAACTTCATTTGATTTAAAGGAAATAATAGTAATTATATTTATTCATTCATTTAAACAACTATTTATTATATATCTAATAAGTACCTAGTACTGATACAGATTTGGTCCTTGCCTTCATGCAGTTTAGTGTAGCTGACAGGCATGATTCAGAGGCTGGATATCTATAGTCCTGTCCTTACAGCTACCATAGGGTGCTTCTACTCTACCCATTCCTCTTCTTTTTCTACTGTAGGGGTTTCAGCTTCAGCTTCTTCAAGAGCATGACTGAGCAAATGTCCCAACATCTAGACAGAATGGGTCTAGCTGTGACCTCGACCTTTCAAGTCTATGTTAGGCTAAAGAATGGAAAGGAGAAACACAGGCAACAGCCCCTAAATTCCAGGCACTCAGTTCTGCCAACTGTTTTACAGGCAACTCACCCACCTATTCCTGTCCAGTTTCTCAATACAGAGCTTAAGATAAATTTCTTATTCAGTATTTTTATTCTTTATTTTTGGTGGAACACAGAGATTTCCTGAGTCCGTGTCTTATCCACACCTAAACATGACTTCCCTCCTAATACTTGGTATACTACTTTTCTCCTGGGGCATGAATGCATACTTGGAAAAGGTGTGAATCAAATGGGTGCATATAATAGTAGTTGTTTTGATAATGGGGTGAATGGAACAAAATTGTAGCGTGTCAAAATTAGGCAACATTTGGAAATCTGAGCTGTTATCAAGGGCAAGGTCTCATTTCCGGGTATCTGATGGGGGCATAAGATTATAGGGTGGGAAGTAGACACTGAAAATAAATGCTAGGCTACAAGAAATTAATAAGAGGAAGCTTACACACAGAAAACCTGGTCAAACTTGTGAATAGAAAAGGTATAAAAGGGCAATGCTAGACCAAAAGCAGTGGTTGGCAACAGCTGATGGTGTGTCTTAGAGGGTGGAACAGGGGCTGTTTAACTCCCTTCTCTTCTAGGTCAGGATTGGTATTAGATGCTCAGATAAGGTTGAACCTACAATTGGAGGAGATGAGCTCCATCTACAAGGCTAGGATGGAATCAGATACCTAACCTCAGGACAAAAGCGTTGTTTGTTCCTCTATAGAAAGACATCGTATGATGTCAAGATGGCCAAGCATTCAACTCAAACCCTCCTGACAAATGTCTTCTCTTTGATGTTCTGTGTTCATATCACCACAAATGAAACTCATTTGATGTAATTCACAGAAACATATATGAAAACACACTTGAGTGAGGAGAAAAGTCAGAAAGTCTTTTGTTACTGTCATAAGAGGATCTCATGCACTTGTATTTAATACCAAATTTGATTATCTCTTTATGTTCAGCATTTCTGAGCTGGTAAATGAAAAAAATTAATGAGGGAGGGAGAGAGAGAGAAAGACAAAAACAGAGGGAATATCAGAACCCAGCCTTGCTTTTGAGTAGGCATATTGGTGTCTTAGCAAAACTTAGAGAGTTTATGCTACAGAATCTGAAAGGCCCAAACTTAGAAAGTCAAGAGTTGAATGTTTTCTCTCATATGTGGAAGCTACATCAAGATAAGGGGGGAAAGTAGAGAGGGAGAATTCTTATGAAAATGGAAGGGTATTGAGAGGGAGAGAGGAGGGACAGGAGAAGGGAGGAAGTGCAGAATGAAATTGACCCAATTATACAATGTATATTTATGAATATACCACAGTGAATTTCACCTTTATGTATATCTATAAAGCACTAATTTTAAAAAGCTATAAATAAATAAATAAGTAAATAAATAAGGAAGAGCTATAGAATAGAGGAAGAGGAATGGGGGAGGGAGTATAGGAAGGAAAGAGGAAATACTGGGGACTGAAGTAGAGAAAATTATATTCCATGAATATGTGATTATGTGAAAAGGAACTCCACTATTATGTGTAACTATACTGTACTAATAAAAATATTGAAAATCCAAAAGAAAATTAAAATCATTCCAGAAAGCTAGTAAAGCAGAAATTTCCACATTCTCACTGTACTTTTCACCAATTATACAAATGCACACTTGGAGCTGTGAGGGTGGTGAAAGCAGTAGTGACATGAAGCAAAAGCAGTGAAAGGGTTACAATTTTCAAAGAAGATTGTGTCTGTTGTCTCGGTGTGGCCCCTTGAGCCTGGAGAAGAGAACTTGGACTAGATGACTTGAAAATCTCCAATCATAATTTGTTTACTCTTCAAATATTTCCTGAGCACCTTCTGGATTACGGTAGAAGTAGAGCAGAAGTAGTTCTTGCCTTCAGTTCTTTAGATCTATGACCATTATGAAACATGGAAACAGTTGAAATATAAAATGAATTATGTCATAGTATTAGGATGAAAATCAGTGCAGTGGTCAAGAATACAGACTCTGGGGCTGGAGTGGTGGCTCGACGGTTAATCCGCTGGCCCAGCATGTGCCAGGACACGGGTTCAAACCCCAGCACACACGTACACAACTAAGTGTCAGAGCAACGAAAGCCACATGAAAAACTAAATAAAAAATGTATTCTTTCTCTCTCTCTCTCTCCTCTCTCTCTCTCTCTTTCTCTCTCTCACTGACCTTCTATCTTAAGAAAAACTTAAAAAAAGAATACAGACTTTGGAGGCAGAGTGGCTGAGTTCAAATCCTGGCCTTTTCCCTAATTGCTTTGTGACTTGGGTGGTACATTTAACCTCCTAGTACATAAGTCTTGAATTAATTAGAAAAGTATGTAGAGGATATGTCAAATATCCTCTCCATTCCAGGGGACTGCTTGAGCTCTGCTCTTACATGTTATCAAAGATATAGACAAACGTAAACATTTGCTTCCTGGCTAAGGGCTGGAAAACAGGTACAAGAAAAAATGCTTGGTAGCATAGAAACTATCCTGAAGAAGACTCGGAGGAATGTAGCCTCTGAATTTAGACTTCTGAGAGGTTATTGCAGCAAAAAGGGAGGAAGCAGAAATAGGTCTGAGAGCAGAATTTCCAGGGAAATAGTACTGTTCAGACTCAAGTCTTCTACACACAGAATAAACTCAAAACCACTTAGATCAGTAGGAAGTACAGTAGAATTTGACCCCAGGCTGACTTTACCTAGTCATATTCCCTGTCATTTCCTTTTCGGTCCTCCTCAGCTCCCTATTCTCATTGCTGTTTTTTCAGGCTTTGATACTTGCTCTTCTCTGGACGTGCTTTCAGCTTTGGTGTTCCTTTCACCTGGAATGCCTTCTACCCACCCTAATTCCATATGGTGAATTCATACACTTCCTTTAAGATCCTGATTTATTTCATTACAATCTTGCTAAAATTCCTGTCCTTTCATGTTCATGTTCTCCTCTTATATCCTCCTTGCATGTCACCTCATGTTTCTATTAGTACCGAATTATTACATTGCATTATAATCTCTTATTTTGTGTCACTTCCTCTAGTCTTTGCCAACTATACCCCTAGTGTCTTCAAAAATTGCATGCCTCATAAAATTTATTGAAGTCAGGGATGCACTATTCCAGAATTGTCCAAAAATAAGAGATCCTTTATACTAGATGAGTTGAGATGAAGACTAGGATGATTATTTTCCAAGTTGCAAGGGCATCCCTGCACAGACTGATATTTTAGAGGCAATGAGGTCTGAGGACCTCATTCTACAGTTCTAAGATGGAATTGTGAATTTGTGATTTGAGCTGATAGGGCTACCACATTATGTTTGCAAGTGATAAAAATTAGATTTGAATTTGTTTTTCCACTAATTTGCTGTGTTTCCCTGGACAAAGTGTCTAACCTCTCTGAAGTGCAATTCTTTGATTGCACAAGAAGGTACGTGTTTAGAAACAAACTGTTTTTCTCTAGAGTGTGTTGGAGCAGAAGTTGGTATAAGGGCAAGGCACTTTTTACCCAAATTTCCCATAGTCTGAATTGCAATGCAAGTGTTTGTGCCCCACACAGGCTCTCTGTCTTTGTCCTTAAGACCAGATAAAGCTGGAGCTGTACATGTTATTCATTATATGAAGAAATATAATAAGAGGCTCCTACCCTTCTATAGAGCAAACTTATATTTTCTTAGTTGACTGGACCATACATATCTAACGGGTCCTCAGTTGACAGATATTTAAAGTTCTGAATATAAGATTATGTAATCTGCAAACAGCAGTCCTTTGACTTTTTCCTTTCCAATTTGGATAGCTTTTATTTATTTTTCATGACTAATTGTTTTGACTAGTAATTCTAATATTATGCTGGTAAAAAGGACAATTCTTGTTTTATTTCTGACCTTAGGAAAAAAATTAACGTTTTTACAAGTAATAATGATGTTAACAGTGGGCTTGCCACACATGATGATGGCTTTTATTGTGATGAGATAGAGTTCTTCTATACCCAATGCATTGAGTTTTTAATCATGAAAGGTTGTTGAATTTTGTCAAGTCATTTTCTGCATCCTTTGAGATTATCACATGGTTTTCATGCTATATTTTGCTATTGTGGCCTATCACATTTGTTGATTTCTATATATTGCGTGATCTCTGTGTCCCTAGAATAAATCCTACTTGATCATTGTGAATATGCTTTCTTGTAATATGTTGTTGAATTTGGCTTACTAGCATTTTGTAAAGGATGTTTTCATGCATGTTCCTTGGGTATATTGGGTGGGAAGGACTGCCCCTGGACCATGACTGAGAGGTACTGGAGCCATGTTGAGGATCTGCACTCAGATTGAGTTTAATGGGCCTTCCTCTGAAAGTACTGAGGGGCACATATGTCAGTTTGTCCCATGGCAGGCATGTGGGAAGGTCTGGAACCAGAATACAGAGTCTGCTGATGACCAAGGCCAGCAGACTTGCCTCTTGGTGCACAGATCAATGTCGCCTGGCAGTTCTGGGAAGGCAGAAACAGTGCTGGATCATAGCAGAGAGGGGCTAGGGCTAAGTTACAAGACTGTTTCAGTATCTGCTGTAGGACTGAGATTAGTGAACTTTCCTCTAGGGAATGAACTGATATGACTTTCAGCATGTTTCAGTGCAGGAAGGACTCCTCTCAGACTGTAGCTTAGAGTGTATGGAGCCAGGTCATGGGTAGCTTGGGGATTCACAGTGGGGACTGTGGCAGGTATACAAGGCAGAGATTGGTGTAACTCCTTCCTTTTCCCTTGGAGGACGAGGCAGGCGCTAGCACCAAGGCCAAACAAAGATGTGGTCAAGTCCAGAAGGGGTTGGAGCCATTTCCAGGTTATGTAGTCAGAACCCTGTTTAGTGAGACTGCCATCTTGGTGTGGGACTGCCTTCTTAAAATGACTTTTCTGGGTCTTGATTTCTTCTGGAGCTTTGCCACCTCTTACCTAGTTCCCTCAACTTTACCAAAAACATTTTTGCCCATGGATGACTTCCAAATTGTTGTCAATGTGAGGGGATACAAAGAGGCAACTTCTTATTTGGACATCCTACTGATGTCACATGTCTTGTTTTTGTTTTTTAAAAATAAGATTTATGCACACTATGAGAATTTCAAACAATTCAAACAAACATAATGACACATATAGTAGTTCGCATTTGGGTTAGATATTTTCTAACCACTTCATAAACATTACAATTAAAACAAATATATATATAGGGTAGAAATTTAGTTAAAAAATTCATAAGCTCTTTTATAAACCAATTCTACTCCTTTCCTTAGAAATAGTTACTATTTTCTAGTTGGTGTGCATCCTTCCAGGCTTTTTCTGCACACTAAATGTATGTTTTATATTTTTTTTAAAATGTATATTTTTATATAAATCAACTTCATATTCTGTATTATTCTTCTTTATTTATCTTGGACAGTATTCCCTTAAAGCATATTGGGTGGTTTCACTCTCTTATAGAGCAGCATTATATTCTTTTTTTCTGTACCTTACATGTCTAACAGGTCCTCAGTTGTAGGATATTTAAGTTGCTTGAAATATTTTGAAATTATAATATTGTAGGAAATTGCTCAAGATACATCTTTATGCACACGTGCAAATATTTTGATAGGATTAATTTTCAGGGCAAAAATGTTAAAATGCACATTACCATTCTTACAAAGAGACTCCCATTAATATGTTTTCCTATACCTTCACCAGTACTGACTAATATTTTTAAAAATTCTTTCCAATCTGACACATTAATAATAATAAATCATTATTGATTTACTTTGCATTTTTAATTACTTGTGTACCAGAGCTGCTTCTCATATGCTAACTGGCCACTTGTAATTGTTCTCCTGTGATTTGCTTTTCTCTATGTCTCTGTCTTTTATCTTTTTATCCCGTAGGATAAATGTGCCTATTATAGATATTAATCCTTTGTCTGTTAGTGGCATTGAAAGTTGAGTCCCAGTCTGTTATTTATTTTAAAAATCTGTTTTAATTTCCAGGTAGGGAAATATGGCTTTTCATAAAATTTTTCTTTTCTGGGTTTAGGTCTTACTTATAAAGGCTTTTTCACTCTGCTAGCTTTGCTGCTTGTATTCTGTAGTGTTTCTTTTTTTTAACATTTTTGTCTGTAATTCAATGTGCTTATTTTATTCTTTGTTGTGGCATATATTTAAAATTTTCCCAAGGAAAGAGGGAAATCAACATTTAAATTATTTATAAAGAAAATGTTAATATCATTTATTGGATAGCCTCTTTATCCCTCTTCATATTCAATAGGAATGGTGCTTTTATCACAAAGAAAATTGGTAGATGTGCAGGAACTTTTTCTGTGGTGTCTAACTCTTTTGTTTTTATATATCTTTCACATATTAGATTTCTGCATAAGAAGAACGTTTATTGAAGAAAGATATTTCCTCTATTTTTTTCTATTTTTTGGTGCATCATGATTATTTTAAGACTTCTTCAGTGGCTTTCAAAAGAGACTGATCATTCAAATCAATTGGGATGTTTTAAAGATAGTATTTTTTAAAAGAATAAAAAATAATAACTTCTGAAGAAGATGTGGGGAAGTAGAAATTCTTTTTTATTATTGGTTGTTTTTAGTTTATATATATATATATATATATAGTTATGGTGGATTATAAATTAGCATAGCAATTATAGAGAATGGTATGGAATTTTCTTGAAAAACAAAAACTAGAATTACCATGTGATCCAGTAAGCCTACTAGTAGATATATCCACAAAGGAATTGAAACTAGTGTGTAAAGAAATATGTGCTCTCTGATGTTTACTGCAGCAGTATTGACAATAGCCAGGATATGGAAACAACATAAATATCCACCAAAATATGAATGGATAAATAAAGTGTAATATATATACACAATAAAATAGTAACTAGTCACAAAAAACAGGAATTCCTGTCATTTGTGATAACATTACTATAATTGGAGTACATTAAGTGAAATAAGTCAGGCACAGAAACAAAAACATCCCATGTTATCTCTCATATTGACTCTAAAAGAGGTGATCTGATAATAATTGGGAGAACAATGATTATCAGAGACTGTGGAGAGTAGGTTATTCAATGGGTAAAATGTTATAGTTAGGTAAGTGAACTGAGTTTTGTGTTGTACAACAGAGTAGGATGAATACAGTTATTAATAATACATTATACATCTTAAAATAGAAGAGAGGAATTTTAATGTACTCACCACAAAGAAATGACAAAAGTTTAAAGTGATAGCTATACTAATTGTCCTGATTTAATATTTATTAAATATGTAAATGAATCAAAATCTCATGCTATACCCTATAAATATGTGAAAATATTATGCCAAAGAAAAGTCATCATGAAAACAGTTAAATTTCTAGTTTAGGAGGTGTGCATTCAAATGCAATTCTCAACCAAGTTGTTTAAGAATTTTGCTGGTAAATAATACAGGAATGTAAAAATAATCACTATTAAATAACTTACCCCCTTCCCAAAGAACATTATAATTCCCACATGCCATGGTTTTGAATGTGTCCCATTTTTTTCTGGTACTGTCAGATTTGGGAACCCTTGACTTAGGTAATCTTGAGTATTACTTTTAGATTTCCTGAATCTGTTCTTTTCATATTTTCAGCTATCTTTTGTGTGCTTCAGGCTTTTTTTTTTTTAGCAGTGCAGTGAAGTCATATCAGAGTAGAATACAAACTCTTTGTTGCCTTTTTTAGCCCAATCCTGGCCATGAAATCTAAACAGTTTGTGAATTTCCAACTAGTAGGCAACCATTAAATGAATCTTTACTCTCTACCACTCACTTGTCCTTCCAGGAATCCTCTGATAAATTTGGGAGAAAGATTATTTTTCTTTTTGTTGACTGTGCGCTGCAAGGAGGTTTGTAATCCCCATGTGATAGGGCAGCCATGGCCAGGTTACAATTCTTGCTCAGTCCCACACTTCTCAGCCTTCATCATGACCTACTTTGTAAGGCGGGGCTCTGGTACTTTCTCTCTTCCAACTCTAAATTTTCCAGGAATTGCTGCTGGATGTTCCAGCAGATCCTGAGATAACCTTGAAATCTCTTATCCAGGAAGGAATTGTGGGCATCAGAAGAACCTGTTGAACTTCCTGCCTACAAGGGGAAATAAGATGATGATCATGTCTATTTAAACTATACAATTAAAATTTTAAAATTGTTTATAAAGTCTGATTAAAATTTTGAATACCTACTATGTTGGAGAACTTGATGCCTGTTCTTTCCAGTATTTATAATAATATTATGATGTAAATTAGTATTCCTGGTTTAGAGATCAGGAAATAGATATTCAGAGAGTTGAAATTACTTGCATAAGGTCACATATTTAGAAGCCCAGAGAGGGGATGAGTACAGTGTGATCCAAGCACAAAATTCTGAGACTTTGGAGCCAGAAAGAATTCAGTTCAAACTTCAGATCTGCCACATGCAAGATGAGTGAACTTAAGCAACTATCTTTGTTTTCCTGAGTCTTCACTTGCTTACCTCATTGTAAGTTATCATAAAGGTTAAATGCAATGACAACAATAATGATAACACTAATAATAAATGGAAAGCATGTGGTCCAGAGTGTGTATTCTGGACTTGCTAAATTTTACCCAAAGTGGCCACTGCCTGGATTGTAACCCAGGTTTTTGTATCCTACCTACTCTCTTTTGTTTTAGAGAGAGAGTTTTTACTTTTTTATTTAATTTTTGTTTTATTCCACTTAGTTGTGTATGTTGTAGTGGAGATCGAACCTGGATCCTTGCACATGCCAGGCAAGCACTCTACCACTGAGTCACCTCTGTAGCCCCAAAGTACCCAGTCAGTCTGTATATTATTTCTTGAAACACCTGATAAAGTTGAAGCTGGACAGACCACGTAATATGGACAGAGATGGACTGGGAGAGAATTCTACTTATAGCAACTGACCTAGTGACTCAGCTTTATCAGTAAAATTAAGGTCGAAAAATCTTATCTATCAGCTAAATAGGAGGTTTGAGTGGTTCTAGGAATGATAGTACCCTCACTAATCTTCAGATAGACTAATCTCCCCTTTAGTCACATCTGTCATCTTGGAAATATTTTCAATTTGAAATATCTAACACACAACGAATAGCTGAATACTGTGTACAGAGGTCTTCAATGGAGTTATTTATGACACATTTTACCATGTGATCTCAGAGTACATTCGTATATAAGCAAGCACTATTGTTTCTATTTACCTAAGAATGATAGTGAGCTGAGGTGGAGAGAGACTCAGGGACTGTCAAATAGCTAGTGATTGATTGGTAGAGCTGGAATCTGAAGGTTTATTATTGTCTCTGAAAATAGTCTTTATGCCCATCTTAGTCTCCAAAGCTTTTTTTACCCCATTACGAACATCTTTATATCTGTCTTCGACACACACACATGCACACAAATACTTAGATCAGGAAACCTCCCTTTGGAAATTAAAAAAAAAACCTCCATTTAGTTGGCTAAGTGGTTTGTCACCCCTAATCTTCTCTCTACCAATCGTTAGGCTTGATGCTCTTCATTACAGCATACTCTGTGGAATAGGAACCGAGAATGTTTAAATGCAGACACACCTGAGTTTGGAATCTTGTTATAACAATTATTTTCTGTGTGTCTTTGTACACATGAAATTCAAAATCCAACATTTAGTGTTTAAAATACTGGACCATCTTCTTCCCATTATTTTTGCAATAAAATCCATAATCTTTATACTATTCTATGAGGCTTTTCATGATCCTAGGACTTTCTAACTTCATTTTCTACCACTCTCTCTTTTGCTATTGAATCCCCATGCACACTTATATTATTTATCCTTCTGAAATATGACATGCTCATTTTATCCCCGGATCTTCCTGTTTAAAATTTCCTACTTTCTGGGACCATTATCATGATAAACTTCTCTTTCTATATTTAGGTCTCAGCTTAACATTTCTCCCTTATACCTACTTACCCCAATAAAACTATCCAGTCCACCTCTGGTCTCTATATTATTACTTCAGATTCATTATTAACTTGATTTTGCCATAACATTTACTGCTGTTGGAATTTTATTATTTGCTTATGTGTTTACTTATCTGTTTTCTGTTTTTGTTGTTTCTTTATGACAGTTTGGCTTTTTCTAAGTCGTATTTTCAGCACTCAAACAGTGCCTGGCCCAAAGCAAATGCTAAATAAATAGCTATTGAATAAACGAATGGATGAATTTCTCTAAAATCTGTTTTATGAAATGAGATAATCATAATGGAGATTATGTGAAACACTACAGAGTGAGGAACAAATATTCAGTAGTCTTCATTCCTCTGTGCTCTTAGGTTCCTGGTATTCAAACTCAGCCTCTCTGCGCTGATTTGTCATGAGTATCATAATTACTTGAGGTTTTATGTTAGTCCCAGGTCCCTGAATTCTGATAGCCTGCAAACTGAAGGACCTTTCCAGAGATAGGCCTCCAATAGTCTTTTCTTTTCTGGGATTCTTATGGAGCACACTCTATGCCATGAAAGTAACTGTCTCATTGATGCCATACAGTCTGAGCTTGCCTGAAGATTGTCAAATAAGATCCATCCCTTAAGAGACAGCACTATGAGACAGCACAGAGACATTTACCTTACACTTCCATATAAGGATCAGCCACAGTTGGGCATTCACCAAGACAGAAAAATAAGAAAAGACATCAAAAGATATGAACATATGACATTGTGAAGTAGATTCTAATCTCTGCATATGGATAGGAAAACTGAGGCCCAAGAAAGTTGTTATGATTTGGATATGAGGTGTCCCCTTAATGCTCATGTGTGAGACACTACAGGAATGTTCAGAGATGAAATGATTAGGTTATAAGAGCTGTAAACTAATCAATGATTTATCCTCTTGTATTTTGAATGGATTGACAAAAAGTAATTGTAAGCATACAATGTATACCTGGAGAAAGTAGATCAGTAGGGGCATACCCTTGGACAATACATTATCTTTGCACTCAAGCTTTCTCTGCTTCCTGGCTGTCATGCACTATGGCAGATTTCCTCTACCACATCCTTTCACCATGATATTCTGACTCATCTTGGACCCAGAGGTGTGGAATTGGCTGACCATGAACTGAGCATCTGAAAATATGAGCTAAAATGCACTGTTCCTCCTCTTATTTGTTCTTGTTGTGTATATTGGTCACAGTGATGAAAACCTGACCAAATCAGAGGTGAAAGAATTTTTCACAAGAGCATCAGAATTGGAATTAAAATTCCTCCTACCTTTTTCAGTGTCCAGGTCTAATTTATTTTTTTCTACAAACAGTCCTCATGCCTTCAAGAGTTCTTTAAAGTGTGTATGCAGATGGATGAATCTGATATGGGAGATGAAAAAGAAGTGTGCAGTTGGAAGAAATATATTTGGAAGACTTACTAATAGGAAATTGGGGCAAAACCGAAAGTAAAGATTACTTTGAAGCTAAGTGGGGATGCATATAGATTCAATGAGTTAAAAAGTTAAAATACGTG
>PVKS010039083.1:0-17519 GCA_004027875.1 Aplodontia rufa | reverse complement strand
CCACCTCCCAACCCCCAACCCCGCCTCCCAGGGGACCACCTCCCAAGGCCACCTCCACAGGGACCAACTCCCAACCCCGCCTCCCAGGGGACCACCTCCCAAGGCCACCTCCACAGGGACCACCTCCCAACCTGCCTCCACACGTGAGCCCCGGGGGGGGGAGGGGGGTCACATCCGCTCAGACTACATTTGAGCCACAGCTCCGCAGGGGAACGGACCCCTCAGCCAGCTTTGTGCAGTGGAGATAGATGACAGGCGCACCCTGAGAGGGCAGCAAGGGGTCAGTGCTCACATGGCGGGGTCCCTGAGAGCAGGGCAGGCCTCCCAGGCACTAAGAAACGGCTTGGGGAGGGGAGGGGAGGGGAGGGGAGGAGCGCAGCCTGGTGTTCCCTGGGCAGGGGGCTGGGGCTTTCCTGACTTCTCCAGCTAGAGCCACAGCAGGGGTCCCCGGGCCTCCCCACCCATCTGTCCAGAGGAGGGCACAGGGTGGGGGTGAGGGACACCAAATACAGAGGGGCCGGGAGGCGAGGATGGGAGTTGCTGCCCCGGGCACAGAGCGTGCTCTGAGACTATGGAAGGACCGCGGCTATGGAAAGAAGCACCACCGTCCTGGGATCGCCGCGCTGCTCACGTAAAAGTGGCTCAGATGGGTCTGGGGCGAAGCTCGGTGCAGAGCACTTGCCAAGCACCCACGCGGCCCTGGGCTCCACCCCAGCACTGCAGAAAAGCAGTGGATAGAGGATGAGTGTGGCGATGCTGGGTAAGCTAAGTACCCCAAGGGGACCTCAAGGCACTGAAGTGTCCCTCGCACCAGGCCCTACAAAGACCGCCACTATCTGTCAATCAAAAATGGTCAAAATGCTAAACGATGCATATGCACTTAATGTGTTTTCAGGAAAGATGAAAACTGTAATATCACTTTTCTAAAAATGACCTTGGAGGGGCTGGAGCAGTGCTCAGCGGTTACAGCGCTTGCCCGGCATGCATGAGAATGTGGGTTCGAACCCGGGCACCACGTACACAATGAAGTGTCGGAGCAACACAGGCCCCATGAAAAACTAATTAAAATTGATTCCCTCCCTCCCTCTCTCTCTCTCTCACCGTCCCCCACTCTCTCTTTAAAATCACCAAGAGAAATGTTCAGAAATGGGGGGAGGTGCGATCATTCTCCTTGCTGCACTGAACTACGGGGCTGGATTTGGGGCTTCCGACCCCATCTGGGTAGGAGAGAGAAGGGAAGCGTCACATCTTGCAGGAGGAAAATTGGCAGGTACTGGTTGGAAATGAGCCAGGCAAATGAGAGGGTGGTGGGGGTGGACTCGTATTACGCATCCAAGTGGGCTCTGGGAGGAGTTTAGTGCTGAGAATAAAGAAAACAAATCATTTAAATGAACGTGGGTGCCGGGCACAGTGGCACACACCCAGAATCTCAGAGACTTGAGAGGCTGAGGCAGGAGGATCAGAAGTTCAAGGCCAGCCTCAGCAATTTAGCCAGCTCCTGTCTCAAAATAAAAATTAAAAGGGCTGGGGATAGAGATCAGTGGTAAAGACCCTGGGTTCAATTCACAAAACCAAAAATAAATAAATAAAAATAGAAAGTAAAATGAATGGGTGAAACAGAAAAATTAGATGGTGTACATCCCCTACAGCAGGGGTCTGGAAACTTCCTATAAAGGACCAGCTAGTTCTGTATACTGACCACAGCCACCCCAAAAGGCAACTAAGAAAATAATCCCACTTACAATAGCATCAAAAAGAATAAAACACTAAGGAATAAATAGAGCCGAGACTGACAACTACAGAACATCGATAAAAAGAAATAAACTACAACCAAAAAAATGGGAAGGTATCCCATGTTCATGGACTGGAGGACTCGGGGCTGCTAAAATGCACACATCACCCAGGATCTACAGATTCCCTGCGACCAACGTCAAAATCCTAATGGCATCTTTTACAGAGACAGAGGAAACAATCCTAAGGTTCACAGAGAGCCCAAGTAGCTAAAGAGATTTGGAGGAAGAATGAAGTTGGAGGCCTCTCTTCATAACTCCAAAATGCTTCACAGGGCTACAGCAGGTAAAGCTCCATGGTCCCCGTATAAAGACAGACATGTAGGCAAAGGGACCAAACAGAATTCTGTTGGAGATCAACCTGTGCACCCATGGCCAAGAGAGAGGCCAAGGACACAGAGTGGGGGCCAGGCACAGTGACGCACATCTGTAGATCTAGAGGCTCAGGAGGCTGAGGCAGGAGGATCGCAACTTCAAAGCCAGCCTCAGCAACTTAGCGAGGCCCTGTCTCAAAATAAAAAGTTAAAAAGGAGTGGGGATGTGACTTAGTGGTTCAGCATCCCTGGGTCCAACCCCTGGTACCAAAAAAAGAAAAGAAAAAAAAAAAAAAAAGAATGCACAGTGCAGAAAGGACACTTCCTTCAATAAATAGCATTGGGAAAGCTGGATAGCCACATGAAAAAGGCGAAATCGAACCCTTACCTTACGGCACAAACGAAAACCAAGTCAGCGCTGCAGGAAGATCTGAAACTGCAAGAATTCTAGAAGGAATATCAGGGGAAATTGTCCTCACATTGATCTTGCAACGATTTCTCAGTCATGACAAACAGAGCAAAAATGGACAAAGGATTACACGAAACGGAAACACCTCTGCACAGCAAGGGAAGCAACAAAGCAAAAAGAATGGGAGACAATATTCACCAACTGCATGGAAGGGGCCGTGCCCAGCACACGGAGGGGTCTTCTCCAACTCAACAGCAAGAAGCAAGCATCTTAGGGCTGGGGTACAGCTCAGTGGTGCAGGGCTTGCCTGGCACAACGACAGCCTGGATCCAAGCCCAGAGCCACGAAAGGGAAGACAAGAAAACTGGATTTTTGAATGAGTAGATGACCTGAATAGGCACTCTCCAAAGTAGAGGCCCAACAGCAAATGAGAAGATGCCCAGCATCCCTGATCATCAGGGAAAGGAAGATCAAAACCACCCCTCAGGACTGTTATCAAATCACCACCTGGAGACAGCAGGAGTTGGTAAGGGTGGCACTTGAGAAACTCAAGTCAGGCACAGCAGGGCCCTCCTGTCGTCCCAGCCACTCTGGAGGCTGAAGCAGGAGGATCACAAGTTCAAGGACAGCCTCAGCAACTTAGCGAAATTTTTAAAAAGAAAAAGAAAAAGGGCCGGGGATGTAGCTCAGTAGTTGAGCACCCTTGGGTTCAACTCCCAGGACTACTGAAAAAAAGAAAGAAAATAGAACAGAGAGCTTCAGCTATAAAATGTGACATTTATGGTCATTTTCAGGTTAATGCAGAAGAGTGAATCTTTCCTTGGTTCTTAAAGGAGACTGTCACAAGTTGACTTCAGGTTTGGATGAATCCAGGTGCTCAGAACCTGTCAGTGGTCTCTCTTTCCATTCTTGGCCTTGCTGTCCTTTGATGAAGCTGGCAGTATCATTTGACAGGAGTCCTGGGATCAAGTCTCTCCAGCTTGTCTTGTGAGCCATGTGCTCCTGGTTAAACTATGGGCACTAATTGGCCAGTCTTGCTCATGTGCTTAATTCTAAGACTGGCCCTTGTCAAGCTATGTAAATGAGTGTAGGGAAAACATTCCTCAAAGGAAAATCAGAAGAAAGAAGAGTGGATTCCAGGCAGGCAAACCCAGCAGATGTCTGCTACATCTACGCTAAGCAAACTGCCTTGGTCTCTTTTGCATGGTTATAAAAAAATACCTGAGACTCGGCCATTTACATATTAATCTGTTTTCAATTGCTATAACAAAGTATCTGAGGCTGGATAACTTAAAAAGAAAAGAGGTTTATCTAACTCACAGTTTTTAAGGCTAAAACTCCAAACAGGATGGTGCACACTCTGGTCGGGATCCTCCCACCCACACACCCACCCCCACAGTATTACATCATGGCAGATGACATCATGACAGGAGAAAATGCAAGAGGGAGCGATCACAGGGAGAGATCAGAAGCCAGAGTGAGAGGAGGGGCTGAGCTTGCTGTTATAACATCCCTCTCAAAAGAAGTCACCCAGGGTCCTAAGACAGACATCAATTCCCTCCAAGGTCAATGCCCCTATGACCTAATGACCTTGCATGAGGCTCCACCTCTTAAAGGACCCACCACCTTTTAACACCACCACACTGGGGACCACATTTCCAAGACCTGAACCTTTAGGGGACACACTCAAACCATATCCAAACCACAGCAATTCATAAACAAAAGGGATTTCTTAGGTTTTTTTTTTTTTTTTAAAGAAAGAGAGAGAAAGAATCAACTTTATTTAGTTTTTCACATGGCTTTTGTTACTCTGAAACTTTGTTGTGTACGGGGGTCCTGGGGTTCGAACCCGCGTCCTCGGGCATGCCGGCAAGCGCTGCTGGAGCCACTGCTCCAGCCCCATAAAGGGATTTCTTTCCCACAGTTTTGGGAGCTGGGAAGTCCAATACCAAAAGGCATCTGATAAGGACCCTCTTGCTGTGTCGGGCCATGGCAGAAGGTGGAAGGACAAGATCTCCCTGTCCCGGAGGAGATGAGACTTGCAGCCCCCAGCCCTTTTATAACTGGCAGGAAGGCATTCAAGAGGGTGGAGCCCAACACCCCCATCAGACATTAGACCCCACCCGCCAGCACAATCGCCCTGGGAATTCAGTCTCCCCATCTGCGCACATTCAAAGCACCGCAGAGAAATTCAAGCTTACTAAAATACACTGTTTATACAACAGAGAGCCGCTGTTGACCCAGCACGCTATTGGCATCCCAGCTGGAGGTCTGACTGCAGCGCCAAACCCACAGCGATGTCCCCAGCCACACACCGGTGGGAGGAGCGTCCACGCTGCCCTGGAGGGACCTTCTGCCTTCCCTGAACTTGAGCCAACCCTGATTTTCAACCGCTGCTCCTTTTGCTTAGCTAATGATAAATCACTGTGGGTTCAGCTTGCTAGTATCAGTTTAATTTGGGGTGGGTTGTTGGGCAAACCCCACAGAGTTTAATAACACGCATCTGCATCAGCAGTATTTTGGTCTATAATTGTTCAATAAATAGACCTTAAGTCGTGCATGCGTTGAGTGGAAATAGGAGTCATCTGCATCCTCACTGCTCAACAGATGTACCCATCGTCCCCCCGCTCCGTAGACGCTCGTAAGATGGCATTCCATTTTTATCACCTCGTTTTTTCTCCGCTGAAACAGGTGGAGTCTTGATTTTTCTCCTAATTGGGGTGGGGACAAAATTAATTTTAGAGCTGATGGCTTAGACGGCTTCGCACACACCATTTCTAATACGCTGGAGAGTTTGTGTGGCAGCGTCCCGGGCCACAGTGCCCCCCATGCATGATGCAGCAAGTCAACCAAGGCACAAAAATCTTAAATGGAAAATTCCAGAAGCCATCATTGTACATAGAGGATTCAGTACCACCTGTTGTCTTAGGCATCCATGGGGAGGGTCTCAGAGTACATCCCCAAGACAAAACTGGTCTTGAATCACGGAGGCTCTTGTTTATGTATTTATTGAATCAGTTTTATTTAGTTTTTCATGTGTTTTTTGCTGCTCCAAAACTTCATTGTGTACGTGGTGCTGGGGTTCAAACCCGTGTCCTCTCACATGCCAGGCAAGCAGCACAACCACTGAGCCACTGCTCCAGCCCTTGTAGAGGCTCTTGATCTAGGCCAGGAGTTGGCAAATTTCATAAAATACCAGTTAGTAAATATTCCTGGTTTTCCAAGCTATACGGTCTCTGTCACATTGACTTAACTCTGACATTGTCACAAAAAGTAGCTACAGTGCTGGGTGCGGTGGCACAGGCCTGTAGTCCCAGAAGCTCAGGAGGCTGAGGCAGGAGGATCGCAAGTTCAAGGCCAGCCTCAGCAACTGAGAGAGGTCCTAAGCAATTAGCAAGATCCTGTCTCAAAGTAAAAAAATAAAAAGGGCTGGGGATGTGACTGAGGAGTTGAGCATCCCCAGGTTCAATCCCTGGCACTAAAACAAACAAACTGCTATAGTCAGTTAATCAATACTTACGCAAATGGGTATGGCTGTTCTCCAATAAAACTTCGATTACAAAAACAGTCCGCTGTGGCTGGAGTGGTGGCTTGGCAGTTAAGGCACTTGCCTGGCATACATGAGGACATGGGTTTGAACCCCAGCACATGTACACAAAAAAGTGCTAGAGCAACAAAAGCCACATGAAAAACTAAATAAAATTCTCTCTCTCTCTGTCTCTCTCTCTCTCTCCCCCCCGCCTTAAAAAACCCAGGACAGTTTCTAGAGGGGAAATCGTCCGCTCAGTCAGGACTTAGCAAGGAGGCTGGCAGAAATCATGTTGAGTCAGATCACGGTTGGATCCAGTGCAACACTTCTCATGGCCTTGATCCCAAAGGAAGCTGAGCCCTGTGTGAATCCGGAGTTTTTAGAGGAACTCCAGAGGTGTTGATTCGTAACCGCCGCTGCACAGATATCGAACTCAGATGCACTTGCCCATTCGTTCCAGTGCTTTCATCTTGCCAGGGAGCTTCGGAGGTTGGTTCGTGAGCAGGGCACAGGCCTAGGTCTTCCTGCCCACCAGGGAGACGTGCAGGGCTTGAGAGGACAATACGATCGTGGGTATAGGAGACAGGGCAGCTGTCATCAAACTCTCTGGGGTGGACTCCTTTGTCAACACGCCCACCTAGCATTGATGGCGTCTGGCTCTGGAGCCGTGTGAGGAGATGTGTTCGGGAGGACCGCCAATCCCTGCTCCCTCCAGGACCCAGCCTGCTTTTCCCTTTGGAAGCTGCGTCTTGGTGTGCGAACGGCCAAGCCAGCGCCCTCCTCCCCTTTCCCCTGCCACTGCTGCCTAGTTCGCCCGCCCTGTCTGGCCACCTCTTCAACAGCAGATATATTCCCATTTGCACTTTTATTCTTCTGGCTACTATACTCTCTGTACCTGTGACCAAAAATTAAACAAAATAATGCAAGTTTTTAAGCTATACTAAGGATGTCTTTGTGGGACACCGAAGCATCTCAAGAAACTGGTAGGGAAATGGTGCCCGTCTTCTGGGGTGGAAGGGGCCTGGCTTTGTGAATATTAGCTGAAGGCAGTTAGTCCTGACTGCTGAGTGACCTTGTGGCTCCCGTCACCTCGCTTCTCCAGGCTGGAGGGTTACCTACCGGATCCTCAGGGTGATTGGCACCTCTGCTCCCTCTTGGGCTTTAGAATCTGGCAGAGCTCGGACTCAGCTGCTCCTCCCACCCCATTACGGGAAGTACAGGGGCCCTCGAGGTCAGAGTCCCCACTGGTCCCCAAGATCTTATCTAGCAAACTTGCAGTATTCAGTTTCTGCTGCAGGAAGAGAGCAGGAAGCACCCCCGCCCTCCACACGCCTGCTGGAATTGAGCCGTGTTGGGCCCGGCCCCACCACCTCCCCTGGCCCCTGAGTCACACGGGACAGCAAGCAGAGCCCCCACCCTGTGTTCAGTTCCGTCCCATCTGTTCCGAGTAAGCAGCAGCCCTCCCTCCTTTCTTTTTGATGATCACTGTAGTTGATTTGTCTGAACTGTGCCTATTGTGCCTTCTTTGAATAATCACTTGTAAAAATTGCTGAATGTTTGAAGCTATTTCCTTCACTCAAGTTGAAGGGACTTTTTGTTGGCTTTGGGGTCTTCACAGTGACTCCAGGAGCAGAGTGGGGAAGAGCCCAGGCATAGCCTTGGTTCCGTGATGGCTGCAGTCCAGATCTATGATTCCACTTTTTGTGTCCCTTCAGGTGACTCCGTGTACATTCCTCCAATAAAAATAATGAACAATCTGAGTTGTTTTTAAAAAAAAAAAAAAGGTAGCCACCAAGTTTGGGTTGTGACTCACACTTTGCCAACCTTGGGTCCAGGATCTGGATTTCCTTCCGTCGAGCCACTGAGGATGTTGCAGGTGTGAATTTCAGTTCCCAGTTTAGATACCTAGAGATGGGACCTTGTTATTGCTGCAACTGAATTCCGTCGCTAGTTCAAAACTCTGTCTTGGGGGGCTGGAGCTGTGGCTCAGTGGTTTCGGCGCTTGCCTGGCAAGCACGAGGACCCGGGTTCAAACCTCAGCTCCAACTGAGTGTTGGAGCAACTAAAGCCATGTGAAAAACTAAATAAAGTTGTTTCTCTCTTTCTCTGTCTCTCTCACTGTCCCTCTCTCTTTTAAAAAAAACAACAAACTCTGTCTTGGGACTAGAGCAGTGGCTCAGAGCTACAGCGATTTCCTGGCATCTGCAAAGACCCAGGTTCGAACCCCGGCACCACATCCACAACTAAGCACCTGAAAAACTAAAACCAGATGAATAAATAAATAAAATTGATTCCTGCCCACCCCCCTTTAAAAAAAAAAAAACTGTTCTTCCCGGGTGGCGGAAACTCCATCTCAGCTTGGGGTCTTGGGCTCGGATGGTGCCAGGATCTGGGGGTCAGAAGGGTGGGCTAAGCTGCCAAGTTGTCTCTGCCTGTTGGTCCCACTCAGTGTTCCTGTCCCACATGGTCCTGAGATACCTTGGTTTCAGACTCTGGGCACCAGAACCACAAGGGACTCGATTTTGTCTCAAGCACCCAGCCTGTGGCACTTTTTTACTGAGGCCCTCAGAAATCGACAGGTTGGCCAGCGCCGGTCACTGCAAGACCTGCTCTCCTTCCTGCCTCTTCAGACCTCCTGGCTCTCTGAGCTTCC
The DNA here is from genome assembly GCA_004027875.1 of Aplodontia rufa. NCBI lineage: Eukaryota > Metazoa > Chordata > Mammalia > Rodentia > Aplodontiidae > Aplodontia > Aplodontia rufa. Next base: position 8,824 of record PVKS010039083.1, on the reverse strand, counting down.
TCCCTTGTCCTTAAATCCATTTCCATCTCCCATCAGAGTAATCGTAGCCAGGATGGTGGCCCCGCATGACATTTCGCAGCCTGGAGCCATATGACTGAATTCTCACCAGGAGGGTGACAGAGAGGAAGTGACCCCGTCCACTTCCTGGTTCAAGCTTCCTGACATCACGAACACTTCCTGAGCACTCTCTCTGCTTCCTGCTGGCTGGAATTGAGACATGGAGGTGATGTGGCTTTGCCAGGCAGAGCGAGCAAGAGCTGTAAACACAGCCCCAGGTCCCGGCTGTGTCCCCACACTCTGAATCAGGATCTCTGGAGGCGAGGCCCTGGCAACAACATTTTTTACACATTTCAGATGATTCCAATGTGTGGCCAGGTTGGAAACCCATGTCTTAGAGAGGGGTGAAACAGCAAGAGGACACTGGAAACCAGAGTGACCTCCAGGAGCTGCCTAACAACCTGGGCACCGGTTGAGGGACTCCAGTTCTCCAGGAAATGGGTCTTTCCCAGGTCTCACGTTAACCTCCAATGCAACAGCAATTCAAGTAAACTCAAAACCCTGTGTTAGCAAATCTACGACGGAGACGGGGAAGATTTGTGGGGGAACAGGATGCTACTTCCCAGGCCTGGAAGATCTCCTAATCCTGCCCCAGCCAGCCCGTCCTTCCTGGAGTCCTTGGCCTGGAGGATCTCCTAACCCCTGCCCAGCCAGCCCATCCTTCCTGGAGGATCTCCTAACCCCTGCCCAGCCAGCCCGTCATTCCTGGAGTCCTTGGGCTGGAGGATCTCCTAACCCTGCCCAGCCAGCCTGTCCTTCCTGGAGTCCTTGGGCTGAAGACCCCTGCCCAGCCAGCCCATCATTCCTGGAGTCCTTGGGCTGGAGGATCTCCTAACCCTGCCCACCAGCCCATCCTTCCTGGAGTCCTTGGGCTGGAGGATCTCCTAACCCTGCCCACCAGCCCGTCCTTCCTGGAGTCCTTGGGCTGGAGGATCTCCTAACCCCTGCCCACCAGCCCGTCCTTCCTGGAGTCCTTGCAGCCTCTGCGCTGGGCCCCGTCCACATCCACTGCGTTTTAAAACACGCCGTTCGCGCTTCCAAAGGGCATTCACCAAGTGCTTTGTGCTTGCCAGGTGAGGTGCTGAGCGCCCTCCACCAAATGATTAATTTAATCCTCCCCCAGCACCGTGAAGTGGGAACTGGGATCACCGCATGACACGTGTTACGGTTTGAATATGAGGAGTCCCCCCAAATCTCACGTGTGACACTGCAGGAAGGCTGAGATGAAAAGATTGAGCGACCACAGCCTTGAGCCAACCAGTGAGTGAACCCCCTGGTAGGGAGCAACGGGCACTGCAGGCAGGCGGAGTGTGGCTGGGGCAGGTGGGGCGTCGGGGTGCCTGGCGAGGCGACTCCCACTCTGCTCTCTGCTGGCCACGTGGGGACTTCTGCCACATTCTTCCACCACGACGTTCTCCTCACTTCCAGCCCCAAGGAATGGAGCTGGCTGTTTAGGGACTAAGACCTCCAAAACCGTGAGCCCCTACATAAACTTGTCCTCCTGACATTGTCCTTGTCAGGTCCTTTAGTCACAGCAATGAAATCCCTGACTTAACACAGATAATAGGCTCAGAGCTACAACCTAACCAAGTCCTGAGTCAGAGTCTGTGCTCCCCAGGAAGCACACTGCCCTCCTTCCCTTATGAGTTTTATCAAGAAACTTTGTTAATAAAACATCGTCACCTTTGATCGTCCAGTACGTCTTCGGAGATGTTACGTGCAGGGCCAGGTGTGGTGGCCATGCCCGTAATCCCAGCTACATGGGAGGCTGAGGCAGGAGGATCTCATCTCAAGTTCAAGGCCAGCCTTAGGAACTTAACAAGATCCTGTCTCAAAATAAAAAATCAAAGGGCTGGAGCGGTGGCTCAGCGGTTGGAGCACTTGCCTGGCGTGCATGAGGACCCAGGTTCAAACTCCGGCACCAGCTACACAACTAAGTGTAGGAAAAAGAAAAACCAGATGAAAGAATAAATAAAACTGATTCTCCCTTTCTCTCTTTTACTCACTCTCTCCCTTAAAAAATAAAAGGTGGGGTTGTGGTGTGGCTCAGTGGTAGAGCACTTCTGGGTTCCCCAGGACTGAAAAGAGGAGGAGGAGGAGGAGGAGGAGGAATCTGATGATAAAACTAAGTCCTCAGATTCAAGAGCATATCCCAAGCAGGATAAATAAAAGGAAATACAGCCCTCCCTCTCTCTAGGGTGGATTGGTTTCAGGATTCCCCAGGATTCCAGAATCCCTTGATGCTCAAGTCCTGCGGACCTCTTCACGTAGACTTTGTCATCTCCGAAAATTAAAAAAAAAAAAAGAATAAGTCATTTTGGATGACTTTTTTTAAAAGAGAGAGAGAAGGACAGTGAGAGAGAGAGGGAAAATCACTTTTATTTAGTTTTTCACATGGCTTCCGTTGCTCCAACACTTCATTGTGTAGGTGGTACTGGGGTTCAAACCGGTGAACTCGAGCATGCCAGGCAAGCGTGGTAACCTCCGAGCCACCACTCCAGCCCCCTGGGATGACTTTTAACACCTAGTACAATGGAAGCAGTGTGGAAGTACCTGTCGTGCTCTGTTGTTTAGGGAACAATGACCCAAAACCTCTGCACGTGCTCAGCACAGATGTGAATTTTTTCAGATATTTTCAGTCCTCGTTGCAGCTGTGGAACCCGTGGTCAGGTCAGGTCATAAACTCCACCTCTTACGCCCAGGGGTGGTGGCCTGCGCCTGTAATCCCAGTGATTCAGGAGGCTGAGGCAGGAGGATCACAAGTTCCAGCACAGCCTCAGCAACTTAGCAAGGCCATGAGCAACTTACCAAGACCCTGTGTCGAAACTTAAAACAATAAAAAGGGCTGGGGATGTGGCTCAGTGGTTAAGCTCCCCTGGGTTCAATCCGTCGTACCAAATAAATAATAAAAAATAAGTAAATAAACTTTGCCTCTTAAAGTTTCCATCACCTCTTTTTTTTTTTTTTTTTTAAGAGCAAGAGGGACGGAGGGAGAGAGAATGAATTTTATTCAGTTTCTCATCTGGTTTTTGTTGCTCTAACACTCAGTTGTGTACGTGGTGCTGGGGTTCGAACCTGGGTCCTCATGCATGCCAGGCAAGCGCCGAAACCGCTGAGCCACCGCTCCAGCCCCATCCTCCACCACTTCTTAACACCACCAGGCTGGGGACCAAGCTGCCCACACATTAACCCTGGGGGGACAAAACACATTTAAACCATGCATATGACGGGGAGAGGGACCGATGGCAATGGCGGCCACAGGGGCGGCGATGAGAAAGGGCACCTGGGGTTGAAGCACCTGTCACCTATGAGTCACTAATCTGTGCAGTGTGTGCATTAACTTGTACTCTAATTAACCCCGTTCTGTTGATGAGGAAGTGAGGACAGAGGAAGGCAGGTGCGGTGGCGCGCGGCTGGTTCTCGGTGAGACCAGCGTGTGCGGCCTGGGTACAGCGCTTGCCTGGCCTGCAGCAGGCCCTGGGTTCCATCTCCATGACCACAAAGCCAAAGTCACCGAAACTCCAGCTGCACAAGGTGACTTTCTCCTCACCGAAGCGATTATTTAAGGAGTGCAGAGAACATTCCAGGACGGGAAGCAGAAGGCTAAAGAAGCACTGATTTCCAGCTCAGCACCACGACCAGCTGTTGCAGGATGTGGAGAACACGTCCGGCCCCCTGAAGACAGGCACCTTGAGACTGGGGTCTGCTCTCCCCTGGGACAAAATCAGGGCAGCTGCAATCCCAGCGTTTGATCTTTCTTTCAAACACAGGCTGTATTACCAACCCTGCTGGCTAGAAACCTTAGGGATCCAGAGAATGCTCCTTTCTGGTCCCCGACAGCTGCTGAGAGCAAAGTGCGTCCCCTGGGAGCCCTGGCACGAAAAACCCAAGAATTTCGTTGTTGTTGTTACCAAGCTACTCTGGGAATTAAGATCGTTAAAGAGTAATAGCAGCTGTTAAGTACTTAGCAAATCCAGCTAATGAACCTCCCACATTGCAGATGTATCTAAAGACGCACTGTGAAATCCCAGCTCCAACCGCGGCAGGACGATGGCTTCCCTCCTGACCAGGTAACTGGAAAGATCTGGATAATCACTGTCACCAAAGAACAGAGGGAGTGACACATCACAACTGTCCACCAGCTGGGTAGCTAGTACCAGGGCTTGACATTGCCTCTGGGCTGAGAAACATCACAGAAAGAACACTGCGAGATAGAAGAGGCGGGGTGGGGGTGTCACATGCCTGTGGTCCTAGCTACTGGGGAGGCTGAGGCAGGAGGATCGCTTGAGCCCGGTAGAATGAGGCCAGCCCGGGCAACACGGAGAGACCCAGGGATGGGGAGGAAGCTGAAATTCCCTGAGCAGGGCTGTGTGGGAAGCCCCTGACAGACAGGTGCAGAGACATCTGGAGTGAACAGAGGAAGCCACGCCGGAGACCACTTCCCAGCCTCCATGGGGCTGCACACGGCCAGAGGAGTCAGGTCCTGCCAATGCGACCGGCACCAAAGTGATGAATTTGTTGCCTAAGAATTGGAATGCACATGTGCTTGTCACCTGCTGTCAATCATCAAATGGGGACAGTCCTGAGGAATGACAGAGAGACAGGATGAGAAGCAGGGTCTCTGAATAGCCACCGCCCTGGGGGCTCCTTGTCACCGCATCCTAACCTTACCTAATACAATAAGCTCTCTCATTTAATCCTTATTATTATTCCTATTTCACACCTAAGGCTCAGAAAAGATTAAATAATTTGCCCCAGTCTAGGAAACTGAGGAGGACCAGGCCTGGTCAGTGCCGCTGGGAGACTGCTTGGGAATACCAGATGCTACACGTTTTCAGATAATATTAATAATAATTTGCCCAGGATCCCAAGAGCAACCCTGGCACAGAGTGGGAAACCAGCGTCCTCCTGCTCCACGGCTCATACAGAAGGCCTGGTGGAGCCGGGGTCTGAACTTCTGTGAAGCCCCCCAGTGAGGCCGGTCTCACTGACCACAATGTGAGGAGCAAGGGTTTAAACCACTGGTTTTGCCTCTGCTGAGACTGAGATAAGTGTCCAGGCTCCAGAGCTCCAGTCTCAGATCGTGACATGACAAGGAGCAGCTTCCTGAAACTTTTCCTTTCTCTGCTGTCCCCTTCTCTCGCAAATTAGTTCGAGTCACATATTCAGGTTTTTTTAAGTAGACGAGTTCTCTTGTGAGATTGGATTCGTCCCAGGAAGCTGGCGCTTTTCCAAAGAGCAGCTGCCATGAAACTGTGACACTCAATGCCACTTTCTGGGGCTCTGGTGACAGCTGTCTCGCCCTCTGTCTCTTCTTACCCTGGGTCTCTAGCCCAAAATAACACCGAGGAAAGGGACTCAAGCCGGCCCGAGGGGAAGCAGCCGCGGTGTTCAGGTGGAAGCACCTTCGCCTGGAGGGATGTTATAATCAATAGCAGATCCACGTCAGCGCCCAAAACTCTCTGCACATGGACCCTTGCTGCAGACCCACGCCCAGCCCTGAAACAGCAGCACCGTCTAGAAGGGGGGCAAATCCAGCTCCCAAAGCAGATATAGGAACGGCCAGTAAGTACATGAAGAGTGTTGGACGTTTCTAGTAAATAAAGATTAAACGAGGTACCATTCTTCACCTGGAAATGGACAAAGATTAAAAATCAGTTGGGTCAGGGGCTGGAGCGGTGGCTTAGCAGTTAGGACACTTGCCTGACCTGTGCAAAGGCCCGGGTTCAAACCCAGCACCACATATACAACTAAGTTGGAGTAATGAAAATCAGATGAAAAACTAAATAAAACTCTCCCTCTCCCTCTCTCTTGATTCCTCTTTCTTTAAAAAAAAAAAAAAAATTAGTTGAGCCAGGCACGGTGCCACCTGCCTGTAATCCCAGCAACTCAGGAGGCTGAGGCAGGAGGATCAGAAGGTCAAGGCCAGCCTCAGCAACTTAGCAAGGTGCTAAGCAACTTAGTGAGACCCTGTCTCAAAATAAAAACAAAAGGGTGAGGGGGCTGGGGATGTGACTCAGTGGTTATGCACTGCTGAGTTCAATCTCTGGTACCAAAAATTAGTAAATAAAATTAAAATGGGTATTAACAACCCATGCTGCTGCTGCTGAGAAGAAATAAGTACTCTGATTTACCGCACAGGAGAATGAGCAGCTTCAGGTGAAGGAGCCCAATTCAATACAGTTCCATCAAAAGGAGAGGGGGCTGGAGCAGTGGCCTGGTGGTAACAGTGCTTGCTTGACATTCACAACTACCCAGGTTCAAACCCCAGCACCACATACACAACTAAGTTTCAGAGAAACAGAGGCCAGAGGAAAAAAATAAATAAAATTTATTCTCTCTTTAAAAATAAAAGGAGGAAGGGGAAGAGAGAACTGTCAGCTGATAACTTTGGGATGTCCAAGGCTCAACCTGGCCTCAAGTGTGGCTGAATCCAAAGATGTCGCAGGAGCCTAACTTTATCTGACAGACCTGCCTCCCTCTGGAAAAGGACTCCCTCCCCCAGCCTCAGCTGAGAGCTGCAGCCCAGGACAGCACCTGTCTAGACAGCGCCTGCGCTCCCTGCAGGTGGCTGAGCAGCGACCCCGGTGGTGGGTGGAGTGCATTTCCCCCACACACACGAACAGTTGAGCTTCCTTCCTGCTAAAATCCAAAACCCCAGACTTCTCGAGCACAAATGCACTGCCACATGTGAAAATTTCCACACCACGAAACTTTGTTTCATGCACAAAAGTAATGGAAATATTGGATGAAATTAACTTAGGGTATTGTGTATAAGTATTTATGAAACATCAGATACCATTTAAGGTATCCCGCATATGCAAATTTTCTAAAAAAAAATGAAATCCAAAACACCTCCGGGCTGAAGCATTTTGGATAATGGATGCTCAGCCTGGCTGGGGCGTGAACAAGTGACTCGCTTTGGCCCGTGCGTTGTCAGCAGATGTGAATAAAAGGCACCCACATGACCACAGGGTTCCCCTTAGCTCCTGCTCTCCAGTATTCCCCCAAGAGAACAGCATGACCTGGGGAGTTGCTTCTCCTTTATCCCAGGCTACAGGATTTCCATGTGTGGAGCAGGGAAAAAACCCAACCCTCAACCTGGCTCCAAATGAGCCTGACCAAGCAGAGCTGGCCATCCAAGTCCTCAATAGATCAGCCAAGTTAACCTGGACCCTCAGACCCAGGAGCATAAAATAAAGGCTTATTGTTTGCAAAATGGAATACTATTCAACCATCAAAAAGAATGAAATCCATTTGATGTCAAAAGCCATAATACCGGGGCTGGAGTGGTGGCTCAGTGGTTTCGGTGCTTGCCTGGCAAGCATGAGGACTCGGGTTCAAACCCCAGCACCACGTACACAACTGAGTGTTGGAGCAACTAAAGCCATGTGAAAAACTAAATAAAGTTATTTCTCTCTTTCTCTGTCTCTCTTACTGTCCCTCTGTCTTTATTAAAAAAAAAAAAAGCCATAATACCGTCTTCTCTAATGACAGAGTAGTATTCCATAGTATATATGTACCAAAGTTTTTATATCCATTCGTCGAGTGAGGGGCATCTGGGTTGGTTCCATAATCTAGCAATAGTAAATTGAGCTGCTATAAACATTGATGAAGCCGTATCTCTATAGTATGCTGATTCTAACTCTTTTGGGGAAATACCCAGAAGTGGGATAGCTGGGTCATAAGGTGGTTCCAGCCCTAATTTTTTAAGGAGTCTCCACACTGCTTTCCAGAGTGGCTGAACCAGTTTGCAGTCCCACCAGCCATGTGACAGTGTTCCTCTTTTCCCACAGCCCCTCCAGCATCTGTTGTTGTTCGTATTCTTCATTTTGCCACTCAAACAGGAGTGAGGTGGAATCTCAATGAAGTTTGGATTTGCATTTCCCTTATAGCTAATGATGTAGAGCATTTTCTCATATATTTATGAGCAACATGGGGAACCCAAGCAGGGCATCCATGACATGGCATTAGCCTTGGATAACTAAGTATATATACATTTGTTCTCGATTGTTTGATAAGGTTTCCCTCTCAATTGTAACTCCATATTCATCTAATAAAAGAAAAAGAATAGATAGAATTGGAGACCATCGTGTTAAGTGAAGTAACCCAGGAAAAGAAGGAAGGTATCCCAGATATCACTCATGTGGAATCTGAAAGGAGCTGACATGACAGAAGTTAAGAGGAGAATGGGGGTTATCAGGGGCTGGAGAGAGGTTGATCAGTGCCTACCGATTTACATGTAGATAGCAGTAGTAAGTTTTGGCACGCAGGCTGGAGCGGTGGCTCAGGAGTTAGGACCCTGGCCTGGCAGGCGCGATGATGCATGGTGCCAGGGTTTGAAAGAAAGCAGTCTTCACTTTAATGAAGACTAATTTATCCATATTTATTATACGGGAAGTGATTTTGGGGATCTGATTCCGTTTCTTCTTTATACCAAATAATCTGCCTTTTCATGGAAATCCACAAGAGTGCATTCAGCTTTTAATTTTGCTTTATTAGCGAATTTTCAAAAAGAATTAGAAGTGTTTATCAATTTTTTCCTGAACAGTTAAAAGGATGTTTCCTGTTCTTCATTATTTCTCTGCAATGAAAGACAACATAAAAATCTGCAGCTATCATCCGTCCCCCTGGGTGTCCATGCAGGAGTGGTCGCAGACCCCTGCAGAGGCTCAAGTCCCTCCTGTCAATGGCGCAGCATTTGCATAGAGCCTGCTGCCTCCCTTGTACTTAAATCTTCTCTCAATCCCGTATAGTGTGAAATGCG
>PVKS010039082.1:0-17518 GCA_004027875.1 Aplodontia rufa | reverse complement strand
TTGGAATGTCCTAACCACAGGCTGTTCCCTAGTTGTATGTCTGTACTCGAAATCTGTATAACCCCTGGCAACTCCCTTAGAAGGATTATAAAAAGAGATGAAAAGCTTGAATAAAGTGAGACCTCTCCACCTGGTTACCCTGCCCGTGTTCTTTCTCATCCCCAGCCATCCCTCAGTTCAGAACCCGGCCGGACCGGGATGACGGCAGCTTGTTGCTGTGTCCTCACACTGCAGAAAGAGCTGAGGACTATACTTGCTCCTCAGCCCCTTCCATTGTCTCTTTCCTGCTTTCCTCTGTGGTGGCAGTTCCCGAAACCAGGGCATTGTGCAGGTTAGGCAAAGGCTCTGCCACTCAGCTGCTCAGCTACCCCTTATCTTTTATTTGATGAAGGGTCTTACTAGGTTGCTTCTACTGGTTATGAACTTTTGCTTCCTGTACCTCAGTCTCCCAAATAGAAGGAGTATAGGCAGAGTCCATAATATGCAGCATAATAGGGGTATTTGCACGTTTGGGTGTATGTACACTCCCATGATTGTGTGCATTGTGGTGTGTATATGTGCACATGCTGATGATTGAATCCAGGCCTTATGCCTGGTACGCAAGTTCTGGTTTGTAAAGACCAACATCTTGTCCTGGATGTCAGGGCTCTTGGCCTGATGTCTCATGAGGGCCCTCATCTCCATACTACCGTGTTGAGACTGACGTTTCTAAAGCACTTTTGGAGAGACACACACTTCAAACCACAGGGCACAGGCAAACAAGTTAAGGGACTTGGCCAGCACTGTACTTGTTTTTCATGAGTGGAGTCCTTCATGTTGATCTGAATTGCATTAGACAGGTACTCAGAGAAGGATAAAGACACAAAGGACTTTGGAAATGCAAGTTCATGACAATCAAACTATAACCTGTGCCTGTGGTGGCACTCCTGTAATCCCATTATTTCAGTAGGCTGAGGCAGGATGATCTCAGGTCAAGAACAGCCTCACCTGTGTAACTTAGAGTAGCCTTAAGCAACTTAGTGAGACTATTTCTAAATAAAAAGAGATGGGTTTGTGATTCTGTAGTTAAACATTCCTGGGTTCAATCCCTAGTAACAAGTAATTAAAAATCAAATCAAATAAAAAGGTACAATTACTTTTTGCTATCTACAGGTGAATAGACTAATTAGAAAAAAGCCCCGCTCCAATATGAGTGTGTGATATTGAACACACATTGCATGCTCATGAGGCTTTGTGACATCAGCAATAAAAAGTGATACAGTAAGGTTCCTAGGAGCCGCCTTTAGGATAATATTGAAGTTAGTCTGCTGTAAGTGCATATTACAGTTGTTTTGAGTCACAGTAGGTAACACTATCCATCCAAAGACAGGGAATGTTAGAATGAAGAGAAAGTAGGATCAAACTTCCTGATGACAAGAAGTAACTGATAGCCTAGCCTCTATCTGGGGAACAGGTTCTTGGCAGAGGGAGTAGCAAGGTCTACATTGTGGGCATGAATGAGCTTAGTGCTATGGAGATGCAGGATGGCTTGAGTGTGTGACCTCAGTGATGGAGCAGGACTACAGAATGTCAGGTGTAGTTCTGATCCAAGTTAAGCTGGGGTCTGGTTGTCCTGGTTTCCACTCTGCAGATGAGGAAGTGAGGCACATAGAAGTTGAGCCATTCTGTTGAGCCTGGTTTCTCACACTGTTTCCAAGTCATCACTCCACCAAATCTCTGTACCTGGACCAGACTCACGAGTTGAGTTATTCACCCTGCAGTCACCTCTTTAAAGTATGGTTGCAACAGCTACTGCAAGTGCAGAACTCTGAATGAACTTGAGTCTCCTAAAGCCCTCATCCTATGTCCTCTCAGGGTTCAGCTCTTGTTTCTTCCAATTCAGATTGATTGGTGTCAAAAGCAAGGTAGCACTTCACTCACATCACGACACTGTAACAAGTTTTTTGCTCCTGTAGTCCCACAGGCCACATTACCAGCCTCTATGTGGCTGAGAGGAAGGGCACTTTTGTCATAATTTCTGTATAAGTTCCCATCACATTTCTCCTTATTATAATCTTGGAATCCGGAAGGCAGTATGTGGACTTTTTTTTTTTTTTTAAGAGAGGGAGATAGTAATTGAGTGAGAGAGAGAAAATTAATCTAAAAAAATTTATTCATTTTGTTTTTCTTTTACTTAGTATATGGTGCTGTGGATGGAATCTGGGTAGGCATGCCAGGCAAGTAGTCTGTCACTGAGCTACATCTCCTGCCCAATTTCCAACTGATTTTAATGTACCTGTGTCAATTTCATTGAAATCTTCATAGAACTGAAAAGCTGAAGAGGGTAATTGTAATTACAGAATTCTGCTTGCTGTTCATATTCCGAAATTCCTTCATTTCCTGGGTACCTGATAATACAATTGGAAATTATATTACCCGAGTCTTTTGCTGTCAGTGCGACAAAACAACATTCTTTGCCAGGGAATGTGTGAGCAAGTGATGTTTGTAATTTGTCCTTAATCACTTGTGTGCTCTGAGTTTACCTCGTTTCCCTAACCTGTGAGCTGGGATGTGGACATGCTCAAGATGCACCTTGATTATGAGATAGTTGTGCCCTGGAGCCCTTAGAGCAGAATGTAAAAGGAACTTAGAAACCCCTTGCCAAGCTCACCCGTGTAGGAAGACCCATGAGAGAGGTCAATACCTACTTTATTTATGTATTTATCTATCTATTTACTTCAAAGTTGGAGATTGAACCCAGGACCACATGCATGCTGGGCAAGCAATCTACCACTGAGCTACATTCCCAGCCCAAATGCTTATTTCATTAACCTATTGCCTTTAGGTTTTCTTTAATTCAGAATCTAATCTGTACTCTAATCTATAATACTGTATAGATAAATGTTTCATGCCAAATAAAAATATTAGAGTGAGATGTCAGAAAGTTTGAAGAGTAGGCTTAATAAATAAAACTTTCAGTTAACATTTTTTTTTCATATCTCTTTACTGTTTATGGTCTCAGATCCACTCTCATTTTTTCTCTATATGTTTGCTGCCCAGGAGACTGGCCTGTATAGATTATAGAAATAGTCTTTTTTGTCCTCTGCCTTATTATTGGGTTTGGTCAATAGGGAGTCGTTGGAAATGCTAAGAGTTAGGTGAAAGAGGTCAAGGTATTTACTTTTCTCACTCCCTTCATGTAAGAGTGCCTTGGGTTATTTTTATTACTCTAACTGAAGGCAACTGTTTCTTTCAAAGTAACCTCCTGTATGTGATTCTATTTTCTTTTATATTAACTCCTTTTCCTTTTGACATTTGGTAATAATAAACCTGGGTTACAGAACCACCTTTTGTGGCTTCCCTCACCCTGTTAATATCTTTAAAAATAGTCATTTTGTAATTATCTTGAGTGTTGAGATAACTTTCCCTGAATTTTTTACCTGAACCTGGTTGAAATACTATTTGTGCATCATTCTTTGCTATCTGGATAGTGAAAAATGATTTGTAATCAGATTTATTTTATTTTTATGAAGATATTATTATAATTGAATGAAAATTGGAAGAAAAGCAATTCACATCTTAGTTATTTCCCTATTTCCATAGAAGTTTGCTTAACTCATATAGAACTTGGGAAAAACCAAACAACACTCCCACTCCCCACCAAAATAAAAACATTTCTGCAGAACGGTGTTGAAATTAGTGTGTTCTAGAAATTGATAGCGCACTACAAATAAATTTAGATAAGTGACAGGTTACAAGATCAACACTCATAAATCAATAGCTTTCCTATACTCCAGCAACAATTCAGCCACAGAAGAAATCAGGAAATCCGTCCCATTCACAATAAATTTGAAAAGAGTAAAATACTTGGACACTAATCCAACAAAGGAAATAAAACATCTCTGCAATGAAATCTATCAAACATTGAAAAAAGAAATTGAAGAGTACCTGAGAAGATGGAAAAACACACCATGTTCTTGGTTAGACAGAATCAATATAATTACAATGGCCATGTGTTGAAAGCCTGTACAAATTCAATGTAGTCCCTATCAAGATATCAACGTTGTTCTTCACAGATATAGAAAAATCAATTCTCAAAATCATTTGGAACAACAAGAAACCCAGAATAGCCAAAACATTACTAACCAAAAAACAAAACAAAATAAAATAAAATAAGAAACAAAAAAACAAACAAACAGACAAAAAAAGAAGCAGGAGGTGTCACAATATACATTATATACTAAATATACACAATATGTATTATATATTATATATACTGAAATTATACTAGAGGGCTGTAGTAACGAAAACAGCATGGTATTGGTATCAAAACAGACACAAAGGCCAATGGAATAGAAGACACTGAGACTAACCCACAAGTCTTTAACCATCTGATATTTGACAAAGGGGGGCAAACATATAGCTTGGAGGAAAGTCAGCCTGTTCAACAAACGGGCTGGACAAACTGGACAGCCATATGTGACAATTGAAGTTAGATCTTTATCTCTCATCCTGCACAAAATTCAAATTGAAATGGATCACTCATCTTACCAAAATAAAATAAAGATGGATCAAAGAACTAGGCATTAAACCAGCAACTATACAATTATTGGAAAACACTCTACCTTATTGGTGCAGGCTCCTTCTTGCTTAACAAGACTCCTGTAGCACAAGAATTAAAACCAAGAATTAATGAGTGGAATGCCATTAAAATGAAAATCTTCTGCATAGCTAAGGAACTAGTCAAGAGTGTCTAGAAAGAACCTACAGAACAGGATAAACTCATGGCCTACTACCTCTCTAACAGGGTCTAATATCCAGAATATATAAAGAACTCAAAAAACAGCACCAAAAACACAAACACTCCAATCAATAAATGGACTATGGAACTAAACACGAACTTCTCAACAGAGGAAGTTCAAAAAGTCAAAATATAGGGGCTGGACTGGTGGCTTGGTGGTTATGGTGCTTGCCTGGCATGTGCAAGTACACGGGTTCAAACCCCAGCACCCACGTACACAATTAAGTATCAGAGTAACGAAAGCCATGTGAAAAAACTCAATAAAAATAGATTCTCTCTCTCTCTCTCTCTCTCCCTTTCTCTCTCTCTCTCTCTCTCTCTCTCTCACTGTCCTTTCTTTAAAAAAAAAAGCCAAAATATATATGAGAAAGTGTTCTAAGTCACTAGCAATCAAAGAAACGCAAATCAAAACTTCACCGAGGTTCCACCTTACTCTAGTCAGAATGGAAAAAATGAAGAATACAAACAAGAACAGGTGCTAGAGGGGTTGTGTACATAAGTAGGGAGTCTAAGACATGTTGGATCAACAATTTTTTAATTTACTAATCTTAGCCCATTCTATGAGTTGCCTTTATTTGTAGGCAAGACTTTTCCTGTGTTATGAAAGATGGCTTCTGAGAATCTTAATTTAAAGTATATTCATGTTTAAACATACAATTTTAAGAATAGAACCCTTACATGTCAAATACGTGAGATTCAGGTAAAAGACTGCTAGAAGAAAATTTGTAGCCATGTATGAATATAATAAAAAGAAAATGTCTGAATGTCTATGAGCCAGGAAGATATCTCAGGAAGTCATAAAAAGAACAATAATATTAAAAGAAAGCAGAAAAGAGACATTTATAAAAAGAATAGAAATGATTAAAAAAGGAACCAAACATATGCTGATTCTTCAAACAGATTAATAATACGGATGGTTGCATTCAACAAAAGAGAGTTATATGTAGGTTTCTTTTGCTCTAAAGTTAGATTTTTAAATTAATGTTTATATCTCTTTTAGTACTGTCATAAGAAAATCAAGCCTTGCTTAAATGTTTCATGGATTGCATGGTTTAATTAGGGATGGTTTCCACAGCAATGACAGGTTGCTATTAGCACAAAAAAGGGAAGGTGTTTGGTAGGTCACAAAATCAACCAAAGTTCACCGTATAGGCCTTCTGTTTAGAGATTTTCTTTGTTCTGCTCTGACATAGCATTTACCCCTTTTAAAAATATTGAAGATGAGGGGCTGGAGCGGTGGCTTAGTGGTTACAGTGCTTGCCTGGCATCATGAGTTTGTGTGTTCAAATGCCAGCACCACATACACAATTAAGTGTCCGAGGAATGAAAGTTGCAAGAGAAACTAAATAAAAATTTCCTTCTCTCTTTCTCTCTCTCTCTCTCTCACCGTCTCCTCTTTCTTTAAAAGAATTTTTTGAAGATGGAAAGGAATAACATAGAATAAAATATTTTACATTATTGGTATTGCACTAAGGCCTTTCTAGAAATCCACCTCCGAGAACAGTGGTGTGGGATACCCTCTTGGAAGAACGACCTTCACGTTCCCTTGTTATTTGACTGTGGAGCCATGATGATTCTTCACCCTAATTTCGCTTAATAGGAAATGATGCTGCGGTAAGAGCGTGATGCAGAGTATCAAGACCACTTTCATTGGACCAATCTAATTTTGGAGGGTATTAAAAATTGATCTCTTTCACAGCCCTGACCATGCATTTTAAGTAATTCTGCATTTACATGCTTAAGATAAAGAGAAAAGAACAAATTAAAGTCCCAAGGCCTCAGTTCTCTGCCTCTACAGTAACTATTAAAAGAAAGCACGGGTGGAATTTTAGAGAGAGATCTGTTTCTCAGCATTGGATTCTGTGAAATGCAGCAGTTAGATGACACAGTTAATTCTACCACCTAAATTATTGTCCCATTACTTCCCCTCTCCTATTTTATAATGTGGGAAAAAAATCTTAGAATTAAGAAGTGACAAACTTTCTTTATTTAAGAGAAAAGTCATTTGCCATTATTTCAAAGTGGATACAAAACAGAGACAAACTGTGATAAAACTGTATTTTCTACTGAAATTGTCTGAAAGACACTCTTCCAAACTTTTCTGAAGTTTGAAATAAGGAAGGTGGCTTAGTATTTCAGATATAGGAGGGACTATCACATGTGTGGGTATATTTGTAGCACATAGAGGGCAAGCTGTGGAATACAAAAGAATCTGGAAGCACTTACATTAAAGCTGGACACACCTGAGACACAATTTTACCAAGATTTTTAGAGTAGAGCAGTGAAGCTTGAACTCTCCAAGGAAGGACAAGATACGATTATTACTGATTTAATTAAAGAAAATAAATTCATAAGAAGCAGATTTTTCAATGTAACTGAAACAAGGCAAAAGATTCAAAATATTTCCTGGAGGTCTTGCCTGGCCCAAGAAAGATTTAGAAAAATATGAAAAGGTGTTTCCAAAAATTGATCTAAGTTGGAAAAGAAAACTCTGGGTAGTGGTACAAATAGTTGGACCGGGAAGGGGTTAAAAATGAGCCTGATGGCCATTTGCACACCAGATTTTTGTTGAGAGGTGTCCTTGAGGAAAAAAGCACATGAAGCACCAGGTTAATTCTTTCACAATTTATTTCAACTCTTTAAGAAAAAGGTGGAATGCAAATTAGGAGTTCTGACGCAGCTTTTTAAAAAATAACATATTGGGACAACTGCGTAACCTTCTACTGCTTTGCATACTTCTTGACTCAAATGACCTTTGATTTTATTTCCAGAATTCCTAAATGTGACTAATACAAACAGACTGTCATTTTTTCACTTAGACATTACTCGTTCATAGAAAGAAAAAGAAATCTTATTGTTTTCATCTCTAATGAGGAATTCAGGTGATTTTTTCAAGAAAAGGTCATATTTTACTGTTACCTATGTTTTATAATGGTTTCCTCACAGGATGGTCTTGATATTTAACAATTACATTGCTTTTCCTCAAAACATTAATTTGTGCACTGCTTGAAGTAATAAGTACTGTGTGAGAGGTCATTTTATGAACCCCATCTAGGTTGTTATCTTTACTTCATTCCCTCCAGTTTTAGAATGTGGATGAAGAATAGTCAAGCTCTTGGTACTGGTAAATTATTTATATAAGTCAGATGAAGCCTTACAGCCCTGTACTAAAAACCTATTTAGAGGAGGTAAAGCATTAGAAGCTCTAGTAAATCCATTTGGACACAAAATTTTTCTTTGAAAACCAGCCTCATGCTATGACTGCAGTCGTGTGGAACTTTAGAAACCCTAGTGCCTTAATTCAGCCTAACAGCTCTCCTTTGAAACCTAGGACTATGCTTCATACCAGAAAAGAGTTCAATTTTGGTGCTTAGAACTTGTAATTGAGTAAATGAATTAAAATTTTTGATAATCACAGCTCAGTCTGGCATGACTCAAGATAACTTTAGTTTTTTCATACCTGGTGTACTTTTGTATTTTAGCACACATTACATGAAATGTAAAACAGTAAAACCATGTATCTTCTGCTTTCTCTGCTTCATTTTCTTAGTAGTTATGGCCTCCTGTGGTTAAATGACATTAGGGATTAGGGAAGGTGATAGAATTAATGTAACCAGCTTTTATTCTCCACCTAGATTTACCATACATCAACAAAGATCGATGCCCAGTCATTAGAAAGCAATTAAAAGTGGTACCTTGGGCTGGGGATGTAGCACAGTGGCAAAGTTCTAGGCTAGCATGCAGGAGGCCCTGGGTTCAGTTCTCACTACCGAAAAAAAATTTCTGATATAGGAGATTTTGTCCTTGTATCTCTCCGTATATTACCAAGAACCTTCTACCTTTTTCCTTTCCCGTGTGTTTTACTAAGCTATCCATACTGGCTTGGACACTTCTTTTGGTAGAAAGTTTTGCTTCCTCCTGAGGGAGGGCTGAGATTAGGAATTGAGGAAAGGACCACAAAATAGTCATTTTCTGGTCTTTACTAGATGATTGACATCCATCAGCCATTTTGTATGGTTACCTCATCTAACTGAAATAATTTGTTTCCAGTGATGGTTATTTTGTGGTTTGGGATCTTATCTTTTCACCCTTCCTGAACCTTTAAGCATCTTCTCATATTAAACAGATCTTAAGTGCAACAATTTAGGATCTACTTATATCTTGTTAACTCATATTCTAATATGTATCTATGCCCTATTAAACAAAGTCCCCAACTTTATTTTTAAGAGTTAGCTCAGAATTGTTAAAACGATTGGCACCTATTCTATTAATGGTTAAGGCCTGTCTGCGAGAAGTTTGGGGGAGTAGGAATAGTTGATCTTTGGTGCCTTTCCACCAATTTCTGATTTCCACTAGCCCTTTTTCTTCTTTTAATGCTTCTTTGAGGTACCTAATATAGCCTTCAGTCTTTCGGGAGTCAAGTTCTAGCTTCCATTTTTCCATAGACATGGGTGTTTTTCTATAACATCAATTCTGGAAAGTTTTCATTTTTTTTCCTGACTTTCTCTTCCTTTTATGGTCAATGTTTTCCTCACCTCTATCCCAGTGTTTTGCAGTCCCATCAGGTTACTGGCAGATCTAATCAAATTTATGTAAAACACTAATGGCCTTTACAATAAAATAGCCTATTTATATTTTGACCTAAAGGAGTTAACATTTTGTAAATTTAAGGCTGTGTAGACTCAATAAGAAAGATATTTTTGAATGAAATTTCTTCTATTTCAGATAAGCAGATCTGATCCATTATCAAATGAAGGCTAAGAAGAGCAAGGACGCCCAAGAGAACAGCCCAAGGCGAACTTGATTCTCATGGACCTCCAAGCATTGCTCAGGTGCCCCTCTCGCATTACTGTTGCCCCTCTCTCTCACCTTGCAAGCTTGAAAGCTTTCTGCATATTGTGGTTAAGGCATTATGAGTGGCCTTGGGAAATATTTTGTTTCTGTTTTGAATATGTTTGTACCTCGTCAATGACAAATCTAAATCCTCTCAGGGATCACATATAGTAGTATTCCATAGACAAAATCTACTTTTATAATTAGATCAGATCAGGATGACACAGATTAAATGGTTACCCTTTTATAGAATAGTTCTTAGTTCTCTTATAATTTTCAGATGGAGGTTTTTTACTTAAAACTTTGAATAAGTCAGGAACTTAAATCTGTTTAACTTTTCCATCTAGTAATTCATTCTGTAGATGTTCAAAAGGATATTTAAAAATAATCTACTTGAGAAAGAGAGGCTAAGAAACATTTATTTCTGTACCTGATCTTGTATCTTGCATTTTAAAGAACAATTATAGGCTGTGTGAAAATAGAGTCAGTATGATTTTAGCATTGTGAGCATTATTAACTTGAAAATTGCTTTATTATCATTTTGACCTTATTTCAATATCTAGATTTACAACATACTAACAATTAAATTATCTTCACCTTTAAGAACATAGACATAAGTAAAACTTTTTATTAACATAAAATTCATGTTGAATTAATTTTCCATATGGACATTCATAATACACAAAGATTGACTAGTCCCTGATGTCAAAGGAATTGTAGTTATAATGTGCCACAGAAAAAGGAAACTTTGAACACTGCTATTCACAGGTTTTATGAGTAATTTTTTCCCATAATGCAGTGAATGAAATTCAGCCATCATTTACTGAAGTCTATAGCCTGGGGCTTAGAACATTCTTGATATTTAGCAAGCAGGAAAACTAAACTAAAATCGTGGCTTATGAATAATGAAACAGACAAATCTACTCCCTCTGGTGAAATGGAAATAAATACTGTACACCTTTCCAAATATTTGTTTATTTGTCCATTTTACTCACTTCTGCCCATAGGATTAAGTTTTTTTATTCTCTTTCTAAATGGATATGACCAGAAAGTATTCCCAGCTGAAAAGTATTTTTTTCAGAAATACAAGGTTTCTATTATATTATTTTGGAGTATTTGCTGCTCGTAATTTTATATATACATGTACATATATATGCACATATTTACATATATTTATAACTATAAAATATATATACATAGATCTTTTAAATTAAAAAATACCTGGTAAGGATCAAGCATTTAAAGTGTCAGAATATTGCCAAATTAAAGCTTCCTTGTCTACTCAGAAAATTATTTAAAAATGGCTTCAGTGCCTTAGGATACCTGACCTTCTCAGCCTCAGGGAGGGTTGAGAGGCATAGGTTGTCTGTGAAATTTGTCCTTATGTTCCACTAACAAGTCCCAACCTAGAGGCAGTGTCTGATTTATGGGCTTCCACCTCTCTCAGTGGTGCAAAGGAGCAGCTAAGCCATCGATTACCCAAAAGCTCACGATAACTGGGTGATTTAGAATTTAGAATCTTTCTTGCTTGTGTTTCCTGAACTGTCCTTTTTGATTCTGGTGGACATTGTCTAAAAGGCAGACTTTTGAAAAAATTCAATTTAATCTATTTTCCCAGTCTATATGTCTCCTGGCTGGAATGGTTTATTTAAAAAAATTTTTTTTTCTAAAATTAATTTTATTTATTTGTCTGGTTTTTGTTTCTGTGACATTTAGTTGTGTATGTGGTGCTGGGGTTTGAAACCAGGTCCTTGTGCAGGCCAGGCAAGCACTGTAATCCCTGAGGTACTGCTCTAGCCCCTGGATTATTTTTGACAGTGTTTAAATTCAGCTTATTTTGAAATACTGTAATAAATCACTGTATAGATGTATTAGGAACACACTTCTTTTAAGTAGTCTTCTTAATGTTTGAATCTGAAGACAAAAGTTGAATTCAGAAACCAGCTTTGTCTTTTAGGCTTAGTTATTCTTCTGGACAAATTGGTAGTAATCGAGAATGACTTGACATCAGAGGGCTTGTAAAGGTAGGAACCAGTAGTTTTCAAAGGGTCAGCTGAAAGAGTGCAGTTGCATATTCTATCATTGGCGAGGGGAGGAAACAGAGTTTTTAAGCTATTGGTGAGACTACTAGTGGAGTATCATTATGTTATTTAGCAGATTTCCAGAGCTTGATCACACTCAAATACAAGAGCACTATTGGTTATGTGCTACGTGTGTTAGGTATATTATTTCATTTACTACCTGGACAGTGGTTATTATTGATACCATTTTTATATATGTGGATTCTGAAGCTCATAAAGATTTATTAAACTGCATAAAGATTGCATAACCTTTAAGAAATACAGCCAGTATTTAATCTCAGGTCTCATTGATTCCACAATGCATACTCTTAACTGGTGTGGTGATTAATGATAGATAGCATTCAAAATAAAAGTGAGTTAAGCCATTGGGCCATATTTTTTCATGATTTTCCCTAGATCTATTACAAGGGATATTTTAGAATCTGAGCTGAAAATGTGCACTTCGATGATTGTAAAATACAATTTTTACCATTTTAATGCTTTTTAAATTGGAGGCATATAATTGGTGGTGTTTTATAATTACTAACCACCAGGCAGTAGTTATGGCATGGTGGTTATATTGCCTTTATCAATATATTTTGCTGTATTTTACTTTCTTATGCAATGGACTATTAATAGTAAAGGAAATCTATGTCAAAATAAGACTAAAAATTCTTAGATGTACAACATTTTTAGATGACAGGAATGCACATTTGTCAGACTTTGTTAATGTTTTTCTTTCTTATTTGAACATAAAATAGTGTGTTTACCAACATCTTAGATTCAATACAGTACGGTACATGTTACATCTATACAATGTTCAATCTATTAAGAAAAAAGGCACCAGTACATTTCTCACTTTGACTGCTAAATTGTAAATGTCCTGCGAATTGAATCATTTTTATACCTTGACATCACCCAGTGTAGTGCCATGCAGGTGACAAATACCGAATAAATCTGTGTTGAATTGAATCTGTAATGAGACTCATTGTCTTATATTCCCTGTAAGGGAAATTCAGAACAAGAGTTGCAGAAATATTTTAAGCAGTGTCAGCATCACTCTAATTATTGTAGAATTTCCCATGATGATGACCTTTCTTGAAATACCATGCTAATTTTAATGTATTCATCACAGGGAGCATTGGCCTCCTAGAAAGAGCATAGTAAAGGAAGTTAAGGTATTTTAATATTTATTTTAATCCTGACACCACCATCCTATGACATCTTTAGGTAAATCATTTAACCATATATAAGAATAACCACATATAAAAATAACAATAGCTTTCACAGCTATTGAACAGGATCAAAGTCATTATGAACATAAGTGAAATTATACATGCAAAATCATCCCCAAAACTTTAGAAAATGCTCATGAACATAGTGCATTACCGCAAACAAATTGTCTCAGTGTCTGGAGCTTGAAATCTCCAACAAAGCTGATCAGAAGCAGGGCCCAGCTGGCAGTGCGTGTTATCAGGATAGAGACTGTCCTGCTCTTTTCCTGGGCACTCTTCTCGGTGGGATGGCTGCTCTGTACGTATTTGTTTAAGGAGGGAATAAAAGAACGTAGAAGTCTAACCAACAACTAAAAGAGATTCAGGGGACTAACAATGGATTTTGTTCTTATAAAATAGTGAAATCCTTTTAAAAGTAAGGCAGAGTCATGGGAGTACCTCATTCCACCTCAATTTGGAGCTAGCTTTGTGGCCAGCATTGCTGGGTTTATACACTATTTTAAAAACCTTGGCCTCGTTGCCTTTGATATAATATACTGGAAATATCTGGACAGAAATAACATTTTATATAAGAAAATTTCCTTTCAGAAACTAAGAAGATTTTCATACCAACTGTCACTATGGAGTTAATAATGTTTGGAGATTAGATTCTTATTAATACTACTTTTTTACAAATACCAGGTACAATTTTCATATTTTAAAAGTTTCTCACTGCAAATTTCCTTATCAACCTAGCAAAAATAAGTGAGATATATAACTTGGACACTGGAAACAAGTTTCCATTCGTGCAAACAGCCTAACCCTCTAAACAGAAGGAACACAATTAACAAAGGTGAAGAAGCTCATAGTTTGCATTTTTTCCCCTTAAGGAAGCCGAATTAGTTTAGGAATATGATATGTTGCCGCTTGGTGGCACTCTTTACTCATTTAAGCAGCCTTGATGACAAGAGAAAATATGTGTTTGTAATAAAGGAAAGTGACAATCCAGGGAGAATTTCAATAGTCTAATTTTAGACATTGCATGCAGGTGTTTTGGAATTCTGATAGCCTGGATCGGATGGTTTCGGAGCTTGCCAGGGCAATGAAGGTCTAAGGAATGCCACTCAGGTTATGAACTGTATCGGGTTTGCATATAATGTTTTTACTCTTCAAAATTTGGCATATTAGATTTACCTCTTTGATTTTCTTTTGTCTCCATTCTGCAGGGCATGGTTTCTAAAGGCTGACCTGTATATAGATAGTAAATACACGTGAATGATTTTCCAAAACAAGATTCTCCTCTTAAGCAGTAACTTGAATCATTAAAATTTCAACAAAGTAACCTTTTGGTTACTGGATACCTGAGCCTTATTTACAAATAAGATCTAGAAAAAGATAATCAAGCAACAGCTCTCATGAGCCAGTTTCGCTGTTCAATAGCATTTTTTAGGAAGTGCAAACTGCAGTGTAGGCATACTCATACTGAGTGCAGTGGGGGTGTGAAGTCAGTCAGAATGTAAACTGCTAATAATGGCATCTTGGCCAACTGTCACTCTTTCACATGATTGGCCACTGTTCCAAAGGTTTAATTTGATGTCAGTCATTTTAATAGAACATTAGGAAAGAAATTACATCAGAATACTGCTACAGGAATGCATGGGAATAAAATTTTCAACTCAATCTGTCTTGTTCTTGATATATTTATATATATACATATACATATGTATATTCAGCACTAACCACTTTTCAGCTTTTGGGGTTGGGGATGAAATTAAAGGCCCATGCCTATCTTCATTACAATCACAGTGTCTGGGCAGCAGTCCCAGCCTCCAGCTTAAAGAACCTCCCAGAGCGTAGCGCATTAGTGAGTACAGTTCAGCTTTATAGACTGTGGCATCATCAATCACATTCAGAATAGTTATATTGGGTCCCCTCCCAAGTCACTCAATTATGAAAATCTGCACAGTGCAGAACTAGCATGTCACTAGGTTTGAAATCCATTTAGACAATCTCATTGACATGAATATATCACGTCCTCCATGTTGGTAATTGAAGTTCAGTGGAGACCTAGTTGCATATTTTGGGACATTATTTCTCCAATTAGAACCTGGAAGTGAATATATTTACAAAATATGCTGCTGCTGACTAAAATGCAAAATTTCCAGGTCCTACTAAGGAATGGAAGTTAGCATAGGGCATCACTATTTTTCAGAAGCTCTCTGAATAATTCTAAATGCTTACTAAAGTTTTAGAATTGCCGTTTGGTGAGGAATAACTCTTGTGACTATTGAAATGTCTAATGTAATGCCTGTCCCCCTGCAGTATGTGTTTACCCCTGCTCATCACTGTGAAGGTTTCTGCTTTCAATCAACCTCTGGGGATTTTTGGAACTAGGAAGTAGGTTTTAGAAATAGAGTGTATTCCAAATACTGCAGAATCAGAGTAGCTTAGAACTAAAACTACAGAGCAGTACTCTGATTTATTTGATTTATCAGAAATATATTCTTCACAGATATTACTTGTCATCTACAGAATATCCAAGGATAAAATTTCGGGAGAGTACTTTCTTAGGGGAATTAACATTTGTTGATCATCCACTCTGCAACAGGTCCTTTATATTGTTAACTACCCATTAATCCAAAATTGTATTATTTAATTTCCCACTCACCCATTACATGGAACAATGTGAACACATTACCACTGGAGACTGGTAAAAGTTGGTAGGGTTATTTTGCTCACTGTTCACTGGGTGTTTTCAGGGCCCTTTTAATTGTTATTGTTGAGATAGACTTGGAAGGCTGTTAAGAATCTGCACCATTTTTAGCTACTTTTTTTTTAAATTTTGAGAATCTGGTAAAATGGGGTATTTTTAGATACTCCCACGGGCTGCTCTTATCTTTCATTCTGGGAGCTCAACAATAAAATATGGCCCTGAGTCAAAGAGTTCCCTCCTGGACCTCCTCTTTAGAGTTTCCACCTTATCTCTTCAGGTACTGTAGAAGTTTGCATCACGCAATAGGCAAGGTTTGTATGCTAAATATGATCAAATAGTCAAAAGTGACACATAATAGTGAAGACAGGAATTCAACTTTAAGTCTTCTTTTTAAATCCTATATTTCTAGGAGGATATTTTATTGCAATGTGAAGCTTGACAAGAATAATTGTCACTTTAGCTTCCTGATTGCCAAGAAAGTCCACCTGTAATGCTTCTGGTTTCCCAGAAAGGTAGCTAGGAAATCACATAAATCAGATTTAAAAGCTCCTTTGTGTTCTTACAAGAAATGAAAACCTTGGGTGATGTGAGTGGAGTCAGCACTTCTAGGTTCATCAACATTCTGTTCTGTATTTTCAACCTATTTATGAAAGCAATGCTTCTAATAATTCAAATTGCTTGCTTCCATCTTCTTTCTTTAAGACTTGCATACTGATGGTATTTGGGGAATAATAGCTTCTGTTATTTCAATGCCTGCTTGTTAATGAGTGTCTAAAAGTGGTTTGAGACTAATTTGAACAAGATCTCTTAAAGTTGTCCACTCTGGTAGCTACGGTAAATAGTAAATATAATCTATTAATTGTTGAATTTTAGAATTGAAATGAGCTGTCATGAAGTTCAAACCCCTTGTTTTACAGAAAAGGAAACAGGTTTAAAGAAACCAATTTTATTTCCACTGTAAAACCAAATTTACAGCTTTTTATAATAAAATGCTAATCATATAAACTGCACAGGAGTGAATAAAACTTGAACATTCAGGCTTACACTTCACGGCTGAAGAGTCTCAAGCTGCTTTTCATTTTGTTTTATTGTCTTTTGACTTATTTCTATAATTATTTATACTTAAGCCACATTTCTCTAAATGAGATATCAATAGATGCCCCAGTTTCTTTTATTGTTTTATATTAGGAAGTAAATTTGAAATATACATTTATTCTGGCAATCATAAAGAGCATTGCTTAATAATATCCACTGCAATTCACAGTAATAATTCTCACAGATTTTCTTTTGGTATGCTCTGTTTTTCTTTGCCTTGAATTGACAAATTCTGAATTTAAAGAACTGGGTTTTTTATAAAGTTTACCGGTGTATGGCACTCTGGTTGTGTTCTTGGTGCCTCTGACAGTACCTGGGAAAGAGGCAGATAGAGAGAACAATATCATGGCATTTGCAGCCAAATGGATGGAGATGGAAAAAATTATGCTGAGTGAAACATCCCAACTCAGAGACTTAGGGGCTGTATGTTTTCTCCCATATGTGGAAGCTAGAGTATAATCTAAGACAGATTGAAAGTTAGCTTAGCTCAATAATAACCTCAACATAGGTAAATTTTCACATTAGCAGGGGGAACCATAACTATGAAGCTGGCGGGAAGAATGGAGGGAGGTGGGGGGGGAGGAATGAGGGGGATTATCAATGCAACTGAGAACTCTCAACTCCCATGAGAAGTCCAACTATACACAGATGGGCAGAGAAGCTCAGAAAATTAAAAAATTAATACACATGTGTGTGCTTATGTCTATCTATAACATGGAAGTAAAGAAGAGGAGACATGAGAGTAGGGGGTGGATGAAGCGGGAGATCCTGGACTAGGATCAGCCTTAACTTACTTTGTCAGTATCCATGTATGCATGAATAT
>PVKS010039081.1:0-17523 GCA_004027875.1 Aplodontia rufa | reverse complement strand
TCTGAGCACAGTGACCCACCGCCCTCCTGTTGGTTGACTGGCATCGTTGCGAGTGTGGGTAGGTGACTGTTTGCAGGTTTGGCCTGCTTGTTTTCCAGTGGGACACCCCGACTGTTGCAGTCCTTCCCTCTGGGAGCCCTTTCTGAGGTGTAGAGGGCATTGCCTGAGACTGTGGCCCAGAATGCTTGGACTAAATAAAAAATCTCCTCTCCAGTGAGCCGTGTCACTGGTTTGGGGTTAAAGTCCCTCCTGGCAAACACTTGCCTTTTTTGCCTAACTCATTGTCATACTGTGCGTTATCAGAGGCAGAAATAGAGGCCCCCCAAGAAGCCGGCCTGTGCTGAGGTGGAGTCTTGCTTCATGACCAGTTCTCCTTTTTCCCCAAAATATTCTCTTTGGTTTGTTCTACTGGGAGAAAATATCTCAGAAAGCTGACGTGCAGTGGGTGGGTGGGTGGTGGGAGAGGCGTTAAGAGGGGTTTCCAGATCTGAGTGCAGACAAGTTATTTTAGTGATTTTAGCACTGTGATAGGGTTAGAAAGTAGACTTTCTTTTTTCTAACTGAAATAAAGCAGGTTGGTGTGCGTGTGCACAGGGAGATGGCAGATGGTTGGGAGTTTTTCCTCAGACCCTCTGCTGCCGTCACCAGTGTTTATTTCAGGCATTGCAGCAGATCTGAGCTCTGGGTTCGCGTCAGAGCCTGTGGGCTGTCGTGCAGGATCAGGAGGTGACGCGCCTGTTTGTAACTGTAGAGTGAGCAGCAGATCATCTTATGGTTCCATGTTTGCCTCGGCTTCTTTCTAGTAAGGGTGGGGTGTCAGCGAGCTACTGTTTAATTGAAGAACAATTACATGGCAAGCAAGAATTCAAGAAAGGATCAAAAAATGACCTAGTAGCCTAAATAACAGGCTTCTTCTCTTTTCAGGAGGGTTTCTAGCTGCACATGAGCTTCAAAAGCTGCTAGAATAATTGAATAATTCAGCACCTGGGGCTGGTGGATGATTCCTTGCAGTTTGGCAGGAGTACAAGAGTGGGGAGGGGTGGAAGGCAAAATGGGGAATGGCCTGATGAAGTTATGAAGTTTGTTCTATTTCTGGAATCCTGTTGGGTCAGTTCTCTGTTGGATGATTGGGACATTCAATAAAGCCTTTGGTAAAGGGTTGGGGGATAGGCCTTAGAAACACTGTGGCCTGGGCAGTTAGTCTTGTTATTTTTTATCCTTTCCCATCTTGCCAAATTCTAGCAGTGCCACACTGCGTCCCTCATCCAGCGCTGCCTTCTGGGATCTGCCCCTGCCTCATTTGCCTGAGTCACCCGTGCCCAACATCTCAGTGCTCTAGCCTGCTCCAGGCCTCTCCACTAGGCATCATTTGAACTGGTTATCCCCCTTCATCCTCATTGCAAACCTACTCAGAAACTTACCATTGTTTGTTTGTTTTTTAACCAGGGATTGAATCCAGAGTCACTTAACCACTGAGCCACATCCCCAGCCCTTTCTATTTTTATTTTGAAACACAGTCTCACTAAGTTGCTCAGCGCCTTGCTAAATGATCTCTATATTCTGAGCAGAGATCACTGTCGATAAACATGTGGTGGTGGGCTATGATACATACCAAGAAGGGAAAGTACATTTACCCAGAAGTTGTTACCCCTGGGAAAAGCTAAGAAGCCCATGTGGGCATCCACAAATAAGCCATGTAGAGGATAGATCTGAGAGAAACAGCAGTTAGCTGGCTGAAATGGGAAGTGTGAGGGAGTGGGGTGCGGGTGGAGGGAAGTGAATTTATAAGAGCCCAGAGGGGGAGGACGCCAGCGGGGTGCGGTGCACTGTTCTGAGATGGGCTTGGAGAGGTAAGTTGTGGTGTTCCCAGAAACGACTTGTCCTGGATTTTGGTCATTATCTTGGAAGCAATGAGAAGCCATTCAGGGTTTTAAGTTGCAGAATATATGATAAGATTTGGGTTTTTGAAGATCTGTTGGTTATGCTGGGGAATATGCTGGAGTGGGCAGAGAAGGAACTAAGGTGGTCTCCCAGGACTGAAATGATGGCAGTTGAATTGAGAGGCATGATGGTAGAAGGGAGAGAGATGGATGCACTCAAGATGTATTTAGGAGGAAAGTTAACAGTGATTGGTGAGGGATTGGTTATTGACTAAGGGAGGTGTTAAGGGTGGCTCCAAGTTTTCTGTCTTGGCCAGGTTGGTTGGGGGGGCAGAACCATCCCTGAGACCAGAAATAGAAGAAGAGAAGCAGACCAGGGCAAGGGAGATGTTTGGGAAGATTGGGGTGCTCAGGGCACATCCAGGGAGAAAATTTAAGTAAGAAGTTAGGTCTGAGGGTCTGGAGCTCAGGAGCTGCCTGAGCTGGAGAGGGAAATTTGAGCAGCAGCACTCTTTAGGTAGTGATTGAAGGCTTTAGGTAGTGATTGAAGGCATAGGTAGGGGTGAGGCCCTTGTGGACCATGGAGAGAGGAGGGGGAAGAAGAAAGGAGGGATCCCCGTGCCCGCCATCGTTACGTATCACCTCTTAAAGCCTGTGATGGGAGAAGAAAGGAGAATGCCGGACTTAAGGCTAACATTTGCATTCTAAGGGTGATTTTTCTAGAAGCTATTTAATGTAGCGAACTTTTAGCAATATAAATTCCAGGCAGGAAGGAGGATAGTGAGAGGCAGCGAGGAGGTATGGGGAGGTCCTTTGTCCGACTATGAGCGCACAGCTGTCTCAAACACTGATAGCACGTCACATGCTGTGCCAGTGGACTTGTCACCCACAAGCCAAGCCAGGCTTTCTGTTATGTTACTGGGCTGAGCATTGAATTCTCAACGCCCCTAAGGTGCTGACTGGTTAGATGGCTCTCCCCAAGGGGAATCAGTCTTTGGTAGAGCCAGGATCTAAAATGCGAGAGTTGGACTCTAAAGTTCATGCTATTTCTGTTGGTGGTGCTGCCTGCATATGGAGCTCACTCTAGTGATCTGTGTGCAGGCCAGTGAGATGAATGTGAAAGAAAGAAGGGACTGGAAGCCCTCTGGTGTTGAGCCATGTGTCAGTCTTAATTTCTCATAGCTGAAGTCATGGGGTCGTGACTGGCATGTGTAACTAGAAAGCTGTGATGGGGAGTACAGGAACCATTGTTCTCCACTCAAATCACAATGGCAGGATTTTGCCAACTTTCTCTTGAAATTTGACATGCATTAGTCCAGGCTGGGTGTGGTAATACACGCCTGTAATCCCAGAGGCTTAGGAGGCTGAGGCAGGAGGATCTCAAAGTCAAAGCCAGCCTCAGCAATTTAGTGATGCTGTAAGCAACTCAGTGAGACCCTGTCTCAAAAACAAAAAATTAAAAAGGTTTGGGGATGTGGCTCAGTGGTTAAGTGCCTCTGGGTTCAATCCTTGGCACAAAAAAAAAAAAAAAAGGAAAGAAAGAAAGAATATACATTTGCATTTGTTCTAAACTTGTTAGAAACAGCCATTAATTTTCCTCAACATTTCCCAGGTATTGACATTTCCACAGTTGTGCGCCCTCTCCCTGGGAAAGATGTCTTTCCTTGCATGGTGTGTGTACCACTTAGGTTTCCCTGTTGTGCTCCATCTGTGAGAGCAGGGAGTGCAGCGGAGTGTGTGCATGGGCACACATGCCTCTCCCCACTGACTGTCATAGATAACAAGGCAGCAATACAAAGGAGGAGGGAATCAGGTGCGGGTAGATAATGTAAATAAAGAAGGGAGACACGCTTGCTTCGGTGGGCAGTGATGGGAAATGTGCGAGGCGAGGGCAGGCACTGCCCATGTGAAATACTATCATGTTACAGGCCTAGAAGCTGGTGGTCTCTGTACTCCTCTCCACTCCAACCTCCATCCATACCAATTTTGAACCTTCATATTCTTATTTTTTATGATTCTGGGGATTAGACACGGTGTGGGGGTTAACCACTGAGCAACAGCCCTAGCCCTTTTTATTTTTTTATTTTGAGACAGGGTCTTACTGAGTTTCTTAGGGCCTCTGTGGTTAGAAGCTTTCACCACCACACCCAGTTGAACCCTCATAATTCTTTTTTATTTTTCTTTTTTAAAGAGAGAGAATCAACTTTATTTAGTTTTTTTCATGTGGCCCCCGTTGTTCAGACACTTTGTTGTGTATGTGGTGCTGGGGTTTGAACCCACATACCCACACATGCCAGGCAAGCACAGTAACTGCTGAGCCTCCGCTCCAGGCCCCCCCCCCCCACCGTCATAGTTCTTGATGGGTACAATAGATTGTGTCCTCCAAAACTCATATGTTGAAATCCTAACCCCCAAGATGTTAATATTAGGAAGTGAGGTCTTTGAGAGGTGACTGTTTCTTGAGGTTTAGGACCCTAATGAGGGTTCTGAGAGACCTTGCTTCTCTGTTCTCTGCTATGTGAAGCTACCATGAGAAGATGCCATATGCAAATCTGGAAGAAGGCCCTCACCAGAGCCTGACTGTACTGCTCTCAGACCTCCAGCTCTTGAATTGTGAGAAATAAATTTCTGGTGTTTAGAAGCCCCCAGTGTGTTGTACTTTGTTATAGCAGCCTTGACTGGGCTCCCCAGCATGCAGGCTGGGCAGGGTCCTCCTCAGGGCACAGCTGAGCCTTGATTCTCTGAGTAGGGCTTATGACTCATTGTGCATATTCTGCACAAACCTGAATTCATTTCTAACAGTGCCCTTAAGGCAGGATAGCTCTAAGCATGTGCACAGTGGCCTAAGGAGAGGCCACACCCTGTTTTTGTCAAGGCAGGCCTGACCTTTGTGCCACTGGCCTGATTCAATTCTGCAGTGTGCCAGCTATGATCCTCTTGTTGCAAGCAACAGAAATTGATTCTACCCCAACTTAAGCAAAAAGAGAAGCGTTAGAAGGATGGGAGCAAGTTGCAGAATCCAAGCAATAGCTGAGGAACCAGGTTTGACAGCCAGAAACTGGGGCTGGTACACATCAGCAGGTCCCACAGGGACCAGGCCACATCTGGAGTGAATCTCTCCAGCTGTCCCCCTCCCATCCTTGTATTATAATGTTGAAGAATAGGGCACTTTGATAAATTGTCTAATGAAGACTACATGCGATCGAGGGGGGAGATTCCTAAGAAGGAGGTTGAGGTGCTGCTATGAGTATAGGTGTCAAGCGGCTGAAAAGCATCTAATGGCCACTACGATTTGCTAGTGACATCTTGTGGACCAGAATCAGTCTCCAGTCGTTCATCAAAACTAGAGGCTCTGTTGGCACTTGAGCCTCATGGAAATGTGCTCACCTACTTTTCCAAGGAACAGATAGATGGGGTGAGGCAGTTTCCAGAAAATGGACTTCTCTTTTTAAAGCTCTTTTACTTTGTTGGTGATATGTGTGGAAAGGACTTGGATAATCCTACATGTAGGTACAGATGTAGATAGCTGGGTTCAGAGTGAAGAGTTACGACTGCCTGGTCACCTGTTTCTCCCCTCCATCTGTCAAGAAAACTCTCAACAGGAGGATGGGGAGGAAGGGGGCTGAAGGAGGCGCATGCTGTTCAGAGGTGGCAGGGTTCCTCGTTCCCATGGCTGCCAGGGCAGACCGTACGCATGCTCACCTCTGGTGCTTTGAATTTTACATTTTTTTTTTTAAAGGAACTTTTTAGTAGAAGTTTAAGTCAGAAAAAAGAAGGACCTGAAAACCCAGCTGTCAGGGGAGCAGGGAAATAACATGACAATCTGGTGTATCTGCAGTTAAAGAATAGAGTGGATGTAGATTAACCCTATCTGCAGAAATCATGCAAATGGATGAGAAGGCGTGAAGAATTGATCATCCTAAAACAGAGCTATTCTCCAAATTCAAAGCCTGTGAGACGAGAACGTTCAGTAACTGGCTAAATCTGTAACCTGTAGTCTGATTTAGGCTTTGTGGAGTTTTGGGACCAGAATTGTTGGCATGTTATTTGCTCTTTTAGTATTAAATCTGTGGAAGATGCTGGCCTCCTGCTCAGATTCATGAATGTAGTGGATTCACAGAAATTAGCATTTCGTTTGTGATATCTAGTTTGCCAGGCCCTCTTTTCTTCTTTTGAGAGCGTAACTAAACTGTAATGGAAATACTGACCGCTTGGAGAACCATGTAGCCCGTTCAAGAGGCCACGAATGGAAAGAGGGTATGGAGTCCCGGGTGATCAGCTTATTAGAAAATTACTCTGGAAGGGATTAGAGAATGTCTTATGCTACTTACAGTATTTTTAGGAACTAGGTGAAGGATGCTATTTGTATGCAAAATAATCTCATAAAGGAGTGATTTTTTTTAAACCTCACATTTGTGTAATGACATCTTGTAGCCAGCTGCTCTTACCCATCTGGCAACTTAAAGATTTCCTTTTAGTTTCTTTGATATAGAAATTACTTACCTTTGGGTTTGCTACTGGGCCTATTTAATTGCTATTAAAACAAAACACCTCGTTTGCCAGCTCTACAGTGGTTTCTGGCAGAAGCTGTGAGTGACCAGCAAATCTCTGCCCTGGAGTTGTTGAGAGAATGCAATTACCTCTCTGTGTTCTACGGAGGCTTTAGGGACTCAACTTATGAAAAGGATAACTAGCTTGTTGCTATTTCATGTGTGAAATTTTAATGAATTCCTGGCAGTCTGATGATTTTCTTTTTTGGAAAGAAAATAGAAAACAACCCAAAAACCTATTTTAGAATTTTTAACTAATAGACCTAATGAGAATTTTTGATTAGTCTGTCATTCTCATCTATTGCAATTGATGGATTTCTATTTTGTGTAGAAATGTTATTTCTGCTCTCTGGGGGTTTTCTTTTTATAATTAGAATGCTCTGTAAGCCTTATAGGTATGCTCCAAATGAGTGCTCCTGTGTAAACACAGATCTTTTTAGTCCTTAAAGGTAATTACATCTGATAGTAAATGCCAGAATGCTTATTTGAAGAAGGTGGTGATGGGGGGAGCCTTTCAGTCTAGGAAATCAGATATTTTACAGATTCTAAGCTCTTTCAGTACAGATAGCAGGCGTGAGCCTCAGGAGCTAGACTAAGAGAAATCCACCTTTAATGCAGAGGGAGAATAAAAATAAGTGCTGGTCTTTATTTGGTGGTCTTTTCTCCTTCTCCCACCAGCAGACTTCAGGGCGTTACCCCTCCAGGGTTTGTTTGCAGCTGTTTTCCTCGTTTCAATCAGTTATTCCGTAATCACCTCATGGGGGCTTCTCTGGAGACTCGGTCCACTGCAGCGCAGGGAATATTCTTGATTAACATGGTGAGATTGCCATGGAGACAGATTGCCTGGTGTCAGGTCTTGCACAGTGTTGGGAATTTACAATCTGCGACGTCTTTGTGAGCTGGACAGTGCAGTTACCAGGGGCGCTTCTGGAAGTCATTTTCTTGGTCCTTTGAAGGGCACTGTGTTTGGGAAACCAGCTCTTGGTCCGTCTTTGGGCAGGAGCTGTGCTGCTTTTGTTTCTGTGTGTTGCTGCTTTGTTCCCTGTCTGAACGGCTGCTGCAAAAAAAATAATCCTGACTGCCTGACCTTTAGAATACAAACTGGCAAGAGCTGGCTGTTTAGATGTAGCTTTGTGGGAGACATGTCGATGCTTTGATTCAGAGAATTGTTCAAGAGAAACCAGAAAGTCTGCTATGGCTTTCAAATATTATTTTAATAATAATAAAAATAAACCTGAAAGGGACTTGCATAACTATATTGTTTTTTTTCTTTTGGAACTGAGTTCCAACTACAAAGGTATTGTGAAGATACCAGAGATATGAATCTCAGAAAAAGTAAAAATAATAATTTATTTGCCAAGCCTAAAATGTTGCACGTTTATAAGGAAGAAAAGGAGGTAGGAGATGGACGTTATGCAATTACACCTTTGTGCTTTTCACATATATATCTCCAGCTGTATTTAGAACAACTCTCATAACGCATTATTATTGCCTCTCAAATGTAAGAAGCAACCCAAGAGGTTAAGCAGGAGATGGGCTTGTGAATCATTAGACCCGTGAAAAGATGCGACCATGTGGTTTAGCAGCCTGCCAAAGACCTGGAGGTGTTTACGAGTGTGCACTGACCACTTCCAGGTTGCTGTAGCTGTATGGGCTGGCTCGATAGACCACGGTAATCTAATTCCTCAAGGGGAGAAGATCACAGCTTTAGGGGAGTTAGGCCTATGACTTTTGGCTGGAGCAGATTACTTGCTGCTAAGGTCACAGGGTTCATCCTTGTTCCCTGTCTGCACAGATGAATGAAGAAACAAACTGGCAGCTCCTTAGTTTACCCCAGCCTCACTATAGCAAAGCCTCTCCAGCCATTTGGAACCAAAGAACATAGGGACTATATCTCTTCCAGATGTCTTTGTTATCTCTTTCTTGGGGTGACTTGACCCCTGGATAATATATATGTTCCTGGTCTAGCTGGTTTCTGGCCCAATACAGTTAAGATTTTCACCTTCATCATGTTTAAGTAGGAAGATCAAATTCATAGTGCACTGATTTGCTCTTTCCCCAAATGACAGCAGCTGTACTCAAAAAGTTAGGAACTAAGCAGTGAAGGACATTTGCCAAAGTATTAGCGGGGGCAAGGAACAGAATTAGAAGGGAGAGGAAAATAGCTTTTACAGTTTTAATGTATGCTCTGAGTTGCTTGAGTTGTTTATGTTGCAAATGTGCCCTGAATTATTTGTGGCTAGAAAAAGGCCATCCTTTTTTCCTTCCTTCCTTCATTCCTTCCATCCATCCGTCTTACTGCTTTTTATGGCCCATGGACATAGCGGGCTGATTTTATGGGCTGAGAATATAGATATTTAATTGGATGAAATCCAGTCTTCATGATAAGGTTGTTGATGGATGTTTTAAGACAGGAATTGGAACTGAATGAAATATTGATTTGGTTCAGGTTCAGTTCAAAGGCTACTGTGGATATTCCGGTTTTGTTTCAGGTCAATAATTTCAGAAAAACTCTTGAATATAGTACAGTCTAGTTCAGAAGGGAAAAAGGAATTGACTCAGTCTTGTATTCAGCAAAGCAATAGTTCAATCTAGCTTTTGCTTCAAGTTGCTGCTTCAGATGGTTCTGAGATACAAAAATGAAACCACGGTGTTAATTTTACCAGACATAGGGGCTGTTGTATGTACCATTTTGTGGTTACCAAGTGCAGTTATGGAATCATCAGCAGCAAAGCTAAGCCAGCATACAGTGTTTTATGTGTAATGTGGGTTCCTTGAGGCTTTATGCATAGCATTAATGAAGGCACAGATCAGGATCTCAAGGTGGTTGTTGTTGTTTGTAACTCTCTCTGACTCAGGGGAGTTTTCCTAGGGATCTTTCAAAAGATGGATTTTATGGGCTGAGAACCTGGGTGAGGTTTGGACCATCCCAGATGCTGTAGTGAAATGTGTGTGAAGTGGATGGTAAACATTGTGATGGAGAGGTATGTTTGATTTTGGTTTGCCTTCCAAGAAGATACTTGAGAGACTCAGTTGAGCTCTGTGGTTTTCATCGAATCATCTCCATATGCTCTGTCTTTGCAAGGTGATTTTCTTGTTGGTAAGAGCCATTGACCAGCTTGAGATTTGTAACTGTGCATCAACTGGCATTGTCAAGTTTGGCAGTGCTTCCTCTGAAGCCCCAACAAACACTCTTGTGCAGACTGAGAAGTGGTGGGTAGCATCTCTGCACTGTACTGTGGATTGGCTGTATTTCTTTTCCTGGGACTACCTGACATCACAGGAAACTATTCTGTTTGAATAGTAGAGCCAATTAATTCTGAATTCCTGAGGGAGAAAGGGGAGGTGGAAAATGTGTTCGTACAGTGCTCACTGGAGCCCCCACTTCCTCCTGTAGGCAGAGATTCTCAGGTTGGGAGGATTTAGGGCCTACAGTGTTCTGTTTAAACAATGGTGATGTGTTCCTTGATTTGGCTGTTTCTACTAATGGAGCAGTAACATAATTAATTGGTAATTAGCATGCCTCAGAGGTCTGTTTCCCTTTGAATCAGTCACTAGAGAGAATGTGATTCTAGTACAGTCTCAGTATATTTCTCAACAAAAGCTAAGTACATAAAAAAATTTGAAGCATTGCTGCAAATCGGATTAGTTAAGAGCTTGTGCGGTCTGTGGAACCAGTTGACTTAGGTCAAGAGGGAGGGGTGCTCCTATTCCTCAGACTAATTTTGATCTATTAACTATGACCTTTCTTATCGAAGAAAGAACATATTAACTCTATGCAAGAGTTCTTTCTTGTGCCCTCCGTGTATTTTTCACCAGAAATGACTGTTTTCAGCTCTTCCTGGAGAGTTGCATATTCAGTTTCTTTAATGTCCAACTCCCCTTGGCTGTGTTCTGCAGGAGAGGCTGTGCCTGAGGATGAGCAGATCAGTGCTAAGGACCAAAAGAACTTGGAGCCCTGTGACAACACACCCATCATAGACAACATTGCTCCTGTTGCTGCTGGCATCTCTACAGAGGAGAAGGAGAAGTATGACGAGGAGATCTCCAGTCTCTACAGGCAACTGGATGATAAGGTCTGTAGTCAGAGGTTTATAGTGCTCAGTCTGGTTTAGGGACTAAGTAGCATTAAATCCCATGGAACTGATACAGGATTGCAGACCAATCTTGATGTCCATCTTCCTAATATACCTACCCTAGCTAGCTCTGGATTGCAAAGGCTCAGGGAGCTTGGTCCTTGTGGAATGGAAGTTTAATTGAAAGAGCAGGGTTTTGGCTTAGACACATAGGCAGGTCCTATTTAGAGCCTTTATCTCCAGAGATTGGACTGGGCTGACCACTGTGCAAAAGAAAGGGTTTGCGAGTATATGTGACCTTTGTTTATGGCTATCTTTCTTTCTTCTCTTAGCCCATCCCTCACCTCTTGGAAACTTCAACACTAGCCTTCCAGCTAAGGTCAAGGGTGGTGACTCGAGAGTGAATTTAATCATGTAGCTCTGAGGCCTTGGGACAGGAAGCTTGGCGTGCAGACTGATGGCTCACTTCATCTGTGAAGCTCTTTTCAGAGAGAGTTTATTGAATGAAGTAGTTTGTACATGCTCGCTGGGGATGTTTAATTTTATGACAAACTTTTGGGATTCAAATAGTCATGTAAATATATAAGTTGGAATAGAGCAAAAGAGACCTTGAAGAACATGTATCATTCATCCCCAATAAAGGTCGAGTTAGAAATCCCACAGGCATAGGAAATTAAATTGCCATTTCATGTGATCTTGGCTTATTGCCCTTGGAATATTCTAAATCCTTTCTGTTCTTTTCATTGAGGTTGATGATATTTTTAGTCTGATTTAATCTTTTCTGCTGTGGTTCAGCTCAGAGTGCTTGGGGACACCTCTGGCTTGGATGAAACAGCCTTGTTAT
This sequence comes from Aplodontia rufa, assembly GCA_004027875.1. Classification (NCBI taxonomy): domain Eukaryota; kingdom Metazoa; phylum Chordata; class Mammalia; order Rodentia; family Aplodontiidae; genus Aplodontia; species Aplodontia rufa. The sequence goes on along the minus strand of PVKS010039081.1, from coordinate 6,173 downwards.
GTTAACATCGCCATTAATCTTCCAGGTCTTCCTCTTAGGGGTAAAAGCTCCGAGTCTGCCATCACCTTTACAAGCTGAATGTGACTGCTTGCCTGAAGGAAGCACTTTCTGCTTGCTTGTGATTCTGGGAGTTTGCATTATAACCAGAACATTATACCAGCCACCTCCCTTTCTGAATGGCTACTTCAGGTCTGGCTAGAAGTCCAGTGTACCATCCATTGTGCCACAGAGCTGGTTCACCCTCCCCTCCTGGAAACACACTTAGTAAAATCTTCACACACTCCAGAGCTGGGACACTCGCCCTTCATACTTTGGACATACAGTTATATTCCTCTTCTACCCAGATAGTTTATACAAAACCTCAAAGACAAGAAGGAGATCACCAGTAAGTTAACAGTTTATGTAATTTCTTGATTTCTCCCAAGAATTTCTGTTCTTTAAACAGGTAAGAAAGTTAGACCAGGGCTGGAGTGGTGGCTCAGCGGTTTCGGCGCTTGCCTGGCAAGCACGAGGACCCGGGTTCAAACCCCAGCACCACGTATACAACTAAGTGTTGGAGCAACTAAGGCCATGTGAAAAATTAAAGTTGTTTCTCTCTTTCTCTGTCTCTCTCACTGTCCCTCTCTCTTTTTGATTAAAAAAAATAAAGTTAGACCATTTGCAAAAATTATTTCTTATTTTACAATTGATAGGCTCAGTTTTAGAAACCCATTGAGAGTCTTGGATGAGATGAGGACCTGACTCCATGTTGCATGCCTCTGTGAATAGATGCCTGCTGCAACTGGAATAGGCACAACGTACCTCGGTGGCCGAACTTCATTGATCTGAGAGAAAACCTTCAGGGTTCCCAAAGCAGTGATGGGAACTGAGCTTGGAGACATGAACATGCCTTGTCTGAGGCATTCACTAGTGACTGGAGAACTGGCTCTAGGGTCTCTGTCTCTGCATGGCTAACCTAGTACATTTTCTTTTTTCCCTTTTCAATTTTTGTTGGTCCATAATATTTATGCATGTTAGCAGGATTCATTGTGACATGTTCATACTTGCATGTAGCATAATTTTGGCCAGTTTCATTGCTCAGTACCTACCTTTTCCCTCCCTTCCCTGCTGCTGGTCCTCTTCTTCTGTCTTTCCTACAGGTCTCCTTTCTATTTTCATGAGATACCCTGCCTCCACCATTTTTTTTCTTTCCCTCTGGCTTTCACATATGAGAGAAAACATACAACTTTGGCTTTATGAGTTTGGCTAATTTCGTTTAACATGATGATCTCCAATTCTATTCATTTTCCTGAAAATGACCATTTTAAAAAAATGGCTGAATAATTTCCTTTTATCTATTCATCTGCTTATAGACATCTCAACTGGTTTTGTAACTTGGCTGTTGTGAATTGTGCTACTCTAAACATGGATATGCGTGTATTGCTATAGTATGCTGACTTTTAATTCTTTTGGAAACATACCAAGGGGTGGTAGTATAGCTAGGTCATATGGTGGTTGCATTCCTAGCCGTTTGATGAATCTCCATACTGATTCCCACAGTGATTGTACTAATTCGCAATCCCACCAACAGTATTAGAGTTCTTCCTTCCCCGTGTCCCTGCCAGCACATAATATTATTTGTATTCTTGATGATTGCCATTCTATCTTGAGTGAGATGAAATCTCAGCATAGTGTTGGTTTTTATTTCCTGGATTGCTAAAGATGTTGAGCATATTTTTATACATTTGTTGGTCATTTCTATTTCTTTTGAGAAACATCTGTTTAGTTCATTTGTCCATTTAGTTTTTGGGTTATTCGTATTTTTGAGTCTTTTTATATTCTGGATTCTAATCCTCCAGTATAGGAGAAACTGGCAAAATCTTTCTCCCGTTTTTGTAGGCTCTCACTTACATGCTTTGAATTGGTTCCTTTGCAGTGCAGAAGTGTTTTAATTTGATGCCATCCCATTTTCTAATTCTTGGTATTGTTTCCTGAGTTTTAGAAGCTTTGTGGAGAAGCTGTGAGAGTGTTGACCCTGTGTTTTACTCTAGCAGTTGCAAAGTTTCTGGTTTAATTCCTGGATCTTTAGTCTATTTTGGGGTTGACTTTTGTGCAGGGTGAGATTTAGGGATCTAGTTTTACTTTCCTTGAAAGCCTGGTAAAGTGCAAGGTTAGCATTTGTGCTCCATCACAGGGTGATGATGAGAGATGTGGCAGACAACTGAGCCCCAGAGCCTCAGACCTAGGGGGCACCAAAGCTTGTGGTCTGCCTTAGGAACTCTGCCGAGGGGACTGCCTGGTTATGCCTTAGCAACTGCTGTTCTCATGTGTTTGCTCAAAGGTTCTAGAGGATATTTCCATGCTTCTGATGATATATGTGGTTTAATACCTTAACAGTACGTGAGTTGGGCATGATGTCGTCACAGACATGGAGTGTTAGAACTCCAAGTTTCTGGGTCTAGGTGAGATATTAACCAGGGTCACATCGCTTGTAGGTGGTGGAGCCAGAATGAGGTTACATATCTAATTCCTAATCCATTGCTCATCTCATTTTGGCCTGAGCCCTTTAAATGAGGAACTGGTCAACTGCAATGAATCTTTCTAGAATATGGTGGGAGAATGACTACTGGTTTCCACCTAGCTGCTCTCTGTCCCCTGTGCTGAGGGGTCTAGACAGTTGTCCCCAAGGCAGTACTGTGTGGTGGAGAAGCACACACTGTGTAATCAGGCCTGCGACTCAGTGATGCTGAGAGCTGGGGCGATACCCTGCCGAGGGTACTTCTCTCATCTGTAACATGGGGCCTGTTTCTGTCACTTCAAAAGGTCGCAGTGGGGATCAGAAGTCTCTGGGACATAGCAGGTGCTTTATAAATACTAGTTCCCTACTTTTTGGTCTTGGTTTTTGTTTGCTTGAGGAAGAAACCACATCATATATGGTATTGAAAGGGCAGTGGTGCTGAGGGGAGCTGAGAGCCATGACAACACGAACAAATTGTCAGCATTGTCCGTCTTGTTCCTAGTCACCTCTTCAATCCCACTCTGCTGAGATGAAATAAGTTCAAGTAGAAGTGTAATTTGATTACTTATTGCACTGATTACTGTTGCAACAAAAGCATCTTTATAATTAAAGATGACCAGTGACCTTTTGATAACTGAGGTTGACCATTCCCATTTGTGGGACTCTACATGTTGTTTCATATATATATATAAACTTCAAGATTGGAGCAATGGCTCAGCAGTTGCAGTGCTTGACTGGGATGTGCGAGGAAGCGGTTCGAACCCCAGTGCCCTGTACATAATGAAGTGTCAGAGCAATGAAAGCCACATGAAAAACTAAATAAAATGGATTCTCTCTCTCTCTCTCTCTCTCCTCTCTCTTACTGTCCTTTAAAAAAAAAAAACAAGAAACTTCAACTATAAAATTACTTTATAATCTGCGCCAGTATGAGCATGCTTAATGCCCTAAGAGATATGCTTAACTGCGTCAATATCAAAGGCACAGCAAACCTTATTTTGAAAATTTTGAGACATTTAAAAACGAACCACAATTGAGTGCACTAATTCCTTAGGAAATTGCCTTAATAGAGTGCACATGTAGTTGCAGTTCATTTCCTTTATAATAATCCTTGCTCTTCCTCCTTCCCAGGTGGGAGCCTAGTGGCCTGGGTTTTTCATTGTGCTTTACAAATCCCAGCATCCCAGCTTGTCACCTGTCAGCAAGGAAGCCTGCATCTTCAAGCTTTGAAATGCGCACGGTCTAAGAACAAAGCACTGTTCCTCTTCTCTCGTTATTTCTACCACTTGGAGTGTTGTTTGTTTGTCCCCAGGGGAGAGGTGGTGGCTCCCTGATGTTAAACTCCTTGGGTCTTTTATGTTGAGTTGTTTAATATTTATGTGCTGAAGAGTGCAAATACAAAATTGCTCCTGGTAGCTGACAAGCGAAGTTTATAAAGTGGAAGAGAAAATGTGTCCTACAAAATAGTCTGCTAATTGGAGAAGTACCATTTGGGGGCAGTTTTGCTGTGGTATGATTTCCCTAATTCTCTGCCAGTGATCTGGTTTCGGGAGGAAGGTCATCAGTATTTTGCAAAACCTTTGAGGAAATATGCGTATAAAACGGTCTCTGGAAACAGGATCTTTTTTTGAGCAGAGGAATGAAACCAAAAGATGAAAACAATAGGAGAGGGAGATGCAGAGCCTGTGCTGTTGATTTTGGGGATACCCTTGCTCTTTGGAAAGCATTAGTGCATGACACTGAGTTAACCTGATTCTTGTGTGTGCATAGACACCACCGACAGGCTGGGCACTTTTTTCCATGGAAAAGTGAGGTTCTGTCACCCAGGCATTCCAGTTTACTCCTCTGTACCTCACCTCTGAAAAGGCAGAAAGCACAGTACAGGGTGTGTGTGTGTGTGTGTGTGTGTGTGTGTGTGTGTGTGTTTAATGGGCTTTTGATGAAAACATGTAGGGTAGGACCCTGAAAGAGAGAAATCTAATACCAAACTGAATTTGACTCTGCTTGGGGAGAGACCCAGGAAGTGTCATCGAATAGGATTTTTCTTCTATTCCTAAGGGAGAAGCAAATGGGGAGCCAGGTTGTCATTTTTCATAGGCTGTGCTCAAAATTTCCTTGGAAATCATGAAAATATCGAGCACAGGCTGTCACGCGTTCGGCGTCATTTGCTGGCTGCCTCGCCTGCACCGGGGGTGGACTGCGTCTAGGAGCAGCAGAGTTGTTGGCGCTGCGGTGATCGGGTGCAGTGAGTAGTCTTGCTTTTGTGACAGCAGCACCTAGTGGCAGGAAATGCAAGTGAGGAGAGCCAGTTGCCTTTCCCACTTCAGTGACAACCAGGGAGAGTGAGCATTAACACTTTTGTGCCCCCAGCTGCCTTCGGGGATTTTTAAAACTGATTAAGAAAAACAGCTTCCAACGAAGAGGGGAGGTCTGCTCCTGCCGAAGACGCACTTGTTAGTAAATGTTTTTGAAATCTTTTAGGACAAAGCCTTTACATGGAAATGCTGGTCTTTCCTCCCCATCATGTGGCAGCAATCCTGGACCTTGATGTGCTTGATGAGATCTGGGGCATTGATAAATTATAGTGCTGATGGTTGGAGATTCACTCCCTTATTTTTTCCCTACATTTTTTAAATTGGTGAATTATAGTTATATATGCTGGTGAGATCTATTGTTCATTCCTTTGTTTTATAAAATAGGAATTCAGTGTCAACATCTTTGTATCAGGAGGGATTCTCCAAAGGCCCTTTTAGTTCCCAAGCTCTAGATCTCTGACTTCTGGAAGAGCAGGGGTCAGGCTGAATGTGGAGGATCTCTTCTTTCTCAGACTATTCACGTGTAATCAGCTAGGGAAGGTGGGAGAAGTATTCTGACCGATCGACGTCCCAGCATCATTCTCTATCGCACCGTTCCCTCCATCAGAAATGATATAATTAACAACAACAACAACAAAATTAACCATAATGTTTCATTTCAGGATGATGAAATTAACCAGCAGAGCCAGCTGGCTGAAAAGTTAAAGCAGCAGATGTTGGATCAGGATGAGGTAAAGAATACAATAAATTCTTTTATAGAAGGTTCTTTTGTTATTCTTTGCTGTTGATGTTTGTTTCAGAAATTTAATTTATAAAGAATTTTGTAAAATCTCTGCATCAGGTGGAAATTTCTTGGTAGACTTCCTTTCAATGTCTGTTAAAAGCTGATTTGGGCTGACTTTAGAAAATCAATGTCCGACTTCGTAGAGCTCTGGTGTTTTGAGAATAATAAGTACCTGCTTGCTGCCCTCAGTCCTGGAAAAGCAGAGATGTCTCTCAGTAGGTAGGCAAGAATGATTCAGTCTCCTTGGATCTAGCACTCAGGGTCCTGCTATTTTAGGCTATTTTGAATCTGCATATCAGCTGGCTCAGGTCTTTGGTGCAGATCCCGTTCTCCCGCTGTCCAGTGGGGAATCAATGGCATAAACAAAATCAAGAGTAGAAGGTAGAGGAGGGGGAAGCAAAGAGAAAAGGAGCCCTCGCACTGTGTTAGCATATATTTCATACGCTAAAAAGGAGGCAAATTGTTTTCAGTCCCTTACAAACAGGAACCTAAGCAAAAGACAGCCAGCCATTCTATCAAACACAGACCATTAGTAATTCCCCTGCTGAGGATCGTCTAAGTACTTTTCTCTTTGGTGCCT